>BGPT01002002.1:48028-61056 GCA_003297045.1 Symbiodinium sp. clade C Y103 | reverse complement strand
CATATTTGCCAGAGGGGGTGGCAGATTTTTATACCCTATTGAGATAAGTTGATGTTACTACCATGTTGGGTGTGGAGCAACGTCCGGGTTGGGGCGAAAATAACGTTTGTTGAAACCATGGTTTCCTTCCTCAAATTTCACAACAGAGTCAGTCAGAGTCAGTCCCGGTCACCGCTGAGGGCTGCTCAGCAAGACGGTTTGGTATTTGATCGAGGAGGTCTTGATTCAACGGCCTCAATTGGAGGCTGGAAAGCGAGTCACCGCACCTTGGCTGCCGAGGCAGTCGTTGGTCCCTGGTAAGTTGATCCAACTGGGAAAAATCCGGAAATCTCGATGTTTTTTTTTGATGATGTTTTCATTAATGACATGGAAATTATAAAAATATCTAAAAGATGTGAATCCTCGGATATTCTGGGTTTGGACATGGGCCCAGATCCCATGGGGATGTGATGGGATATTGTTATCAGATGGCGCCAGCCTCGCCCAGGTACCCTTTCCATCTTGGGTCAACAGCCTGCCTCGCTTTAGTAGCTCCTTGGATGTCCCAAAGCTGTGTCCCCTTCGGCGTCATCATGGCTGGGAAATCCCTTATAAATATGATAGACGGATAATTTTTGTGGGATTATGACTGGGAAGTCGCTTACAAATGAATATTTTAGCGGGACAATATGTGAAATCCATAGTTTATGACTACCGGAACTAGGGTTTATGGAAGATACAGATACGTCAGTTAACGGGGTAAAAATAAAAACCAACAAACACAACTGGGGGGCACCCCAACAAACACACATGGGGGGCGCCACAATGAAACATCTATGGTGTCCCAAGGAAAATCATCTATAAATGTTTGATTTTCCATATGTCAATTAGCACTTAGCACTATTGTACATTTTGTCACGTTGTTTTGTATCGATAACATTCCGCAACCTTCCCTAAGACTACTGGGGAAAAAATATGACCCCGGGCGTTTCTTGAGGAATTGCATGGTATTTGGCCGCATCGAGCTAGAGTAATATCCACATGAATATACAATTACAGATACAGTTTATGAAAGACCGGTTGCAACTTGTAAGGGTAGATCAATGTCAAAACATTTGTAAGTAGTAAACTGATGTTTTGGTCATTAAGATTTGATTCAATACACTCTATCCATTTATGAAGGTATTTACACATTTTACACACTCTGCTTGCTTTCAATGCGAGATTTGATGCAGCAATAAAACAGTGGATTCGGCAACAATTGAATGCTAAGCGAACGAACGTGCGGATTCGGAGATCTAGCCGAATCTAACCAGTAGAAGGGATGTGGATTCACGTAGCCTATCGCCAGCAGCAGATCTTTGTCCCTTACAACTTGTGGAATCTCAATTTATTCAGGGTTTCCTGCTCCTCAAAAGGACCATCATGGATGTTGGTCCAAGCTTTCCCACCCATTTTGAGTGGTGAGAGGTGCAAAGCTATCCAGCTATCCTCCCCTATAAATCCATTTTCATAAGCCCCCTGCATGAGCAGTGGCCCAACCCCCGTGATGTCTGTTGTTTCATCGGGTGGGTTGAATTCCTCTACTCCAAGTAACATGGTTTCCTGATGATTTCCCATACATCCATCCATTTTATAACGAAGTCGTCACAAGCAACCCCGCAAGGATGGTTTAGATCATGTTCTCCAACAGCCATTGGCCCAGGCTACAGCTGGGTCCGTGGGCACCGCCCCAATTGTGATGAAAAGCGATCCTTGGTCAATCGTGCCTTGCGTACCATGAGCAAGAAACTTGGCGCTGGGAATGCTGGGATAGATGGGAGGACGAGAGGTGTTTCCCCTTTTGGTGGTGGGAATGCCAAATGATCATAAAAGATCATAAAAGTATATGTAAATTGTTCTTTATCGAAATGTATATGCTATAGATAGATTAAATTCAATCCAATTGTGTTGGATAGGATTAAATTTGATTGGTTCAGACAAGATCGATAAGATTGACAAGATAGACAAGATCACACAAGATAACATAGGATGATAGATACGTAGATAGACAGACAGACAGATAGATAGATACATAGATGTAGAGATCTGCGGGACAATCTTCGGCACATATCACGGTGTGAACTTGCAAAAGTTGGAAGATGCAGTATTTGGGGCATTTATAGTGGCATTTGCCGACTAAGCCACACGTAGATTATTGTTGATATCAGGGAATCATTGATTCATTATATTTTGTATTTATGTAGATGTGCATGCACATTTGACATACTGTTGTAGATATGTAGATAGAAGAAAGATAGATAGATAGATAGATGGATGGATGGATAGATAGATGGATGGATAGATAGATAGACAGATAGACAGATAGATAGATAGATAGATAGACAGATAGATAGATAGATAGATAGATGTGTGCCTCATTTCAGCTTCGTGAGAAAGGATTCGGATTATTGACAAAAATATACTAAGACGCAACTGGGTGAAGAGGCCTTCAGATAGACTAGGTAGACTTTAGAATATCAAAATTCCTTGGTTGACATGTCCCCTGATATCATAGATTCAACATGATTTAACCAACCCTCCCAAAGCTGAGCCCAAATAGTTTATTGATGGTCAATAGGCCGGCCCTTATTAGCAGTTGTTGGGGTTAATAGGCCAACTTTTTTTAGTGGGGGATCGCCTTGGGCGAATCCTTATGATATGCCTCAATAAAATATCCCATGGCTTCTACTGTAGAAGCAGTAGAAACAAGATGCTGCGTTGCGGATTATCCCAATATCTCTCTTGAGATTCTCCCCGTTGTATGCCAATCTCCAAACTATATCCCAGTTAAATCCTAGTTAATGGGTCCTAGTGTTTTTTCTACCGATGTTTGACTGCTATGGTTGGTATGTCCAAAAAAATCATCGTATTGCCTTCAAAATGATTCAAGTTATTCGTTGCCAAGGAATGGTCAGGCGGGATGGTCATGCAACCACGCGCCTGTACAGTTATTAAGCCTCGTTTTCATTGGTCAGAATATGTAGAATATGTCCATTCTACATCTACATGTATGTATATATATATATAATGTATATATATATATATATATATTGGATGCATGCATATGTGTTGTTGCCTGTTGACATATGGAACTACCATTGTGACAGTTGAAAGTCCATTTTGCCAATACAAATTAACAATTGACTGACAGAAATTCACGCATGACTCAGTCTGTCCGTGCACAGCTTCAGTGATTTCAATCCATCTCTGTGTGCGTCAAGCTTTGTGTGTCCCAAAATCCCAAATCTCAAAATTAGCGGATTCTTGGGAAGTTGAGCATTTGACCCACGGCTTCGCGTCGAGGTTTTCTGCTACTAAAAAGGGGTTGGTAAATGGTTCATTGAGTCCTGCAATCCCTGATTGTTTGAAGGAAACCCATTTTGAGGTGGTCAAAAATGGTTTTGAATAACATTTCTCCAGAACATTTCCCAATGAACTCAGATGCCCATGGTTTATCATTGCTATTTCCATTACCCTGTAGTAAACTAGCATAGCTATTGAAAATGGCCATTTAGTTCGTCGATTTACCTGTCATTTGTTTTTTCCATAACATAAACTGTGAGTTTATCCAATTGACTAGCTCGTCATATCCCCCATGAGCCTTAGTTAACCAACTGATGTGAGTCAACTTAGCCATCATTGGGGGCCCATCAAAGGAAACTGCCGGGATGCTGCTGGACAGTGGACATGCAAGCGCAGGTGGTGTGTCGGGTGTGCGTTTCATCGTTGGGGATCGGATTCTGCATGATGTTTATACAAAGTAGACAGGACCCGCTGGATATCCCGAGATATGAGTTGCTTTAGTGAGGTCAACAGTGTCAACAGTGTCAACCTTGGATGGGTACTTTGATACTTTGATTTTTTGCAACAGATGGGGATGCATACTCAGAAGCGAAACAAATGGAAGGGTTTTGATGATTTCCCCACTAAAATATATACTTTTGATAGGAGATTTCCCAGCCAACAACATTTGATGACACCAGCGGGTAACTCTCCCCAGTCAGTGTCTAAACGTTTGTGCAGACCCTAGGTGGCCTCAGAGACAACAACAAAACATCTTTTTCTTCCCGTGTGAACGGGGTAATTATTTCGAATATGGATTGTTTTTACACATATCATCCTCTTATTTTCCGATATTTTCCTTATTGAAAGTGCCTTATTTTTGTTTGTGTCCATATTTTTGGACACAGCCGTATGCCAAAAACAAAGTGTTGTTTGTAATCACGGCAAAAACCATTGGTCGCTAGAGATGAGATCCCTCCATGGAGGTGCCACTACAGCCAGGTCAACCATGGTCAATATATTTTTTTCGGGCCATGAACAACTACCTATTGAAAATTGCCATAGAAATGGTGGATTTTCCCATGAAAAATTATGATTTTCCATAGTTTTTTGTAAACGTTTACCAAAGGGTAACAACCACAACAATCATTCTTCGCTAATATTGGCTGCAGATGACTTACCATAGTAATGGTGGTCAACCGTAGTCAGCAAATCTATACCTCTATATATCTGGGGTCACCGAACTGAGGGTTGAAATCGTCATGATGAAAAGACGAAAGCTTCGACCCAAAAGAAAGCCTGATGTGTCCACTCTGCTGGATCAGGTTCGGGTTCTAATATGCTTCCATGGTGCTCGGGGAAATCTCCTTGTTTTGAATGGAGTACCCTATGGTATCAAACATGGCTTGCTGGACAATCTTCATTGAGTGAAAATGTCCATTTCAATGCCCATTTCATTATGGGGGATGTCCAATTGCCATGTTTTATTAATATGGTTTGCATACAGTTATTTTTTTTCTCCTAGGGTGCTCATTGCTAGGATGCTGATGGAATTATACACTCGACTGCATGGACATTCGAAGTGCGCAAAAAATAGATCAAAGTACTTTCCAAATTGTGGGGAACAACCTTGTATGATTGATGGTTCTGCATATTCTTCCCATTATATTCCCATATGTCCCCATTTTGTCCTACCAACATGTTGAGTAGACCAGCAGTTTTGATGTTTTTTTTTGAATGGTCTAGGTGCACATGCAAAGATTTCCATATGACTTCTATACTTCATCATTTCAATTTTCTTTGATTTTCCCATCATAATCCTCATGGTATCCAAAAATACTTTTCTGCCTGGGAATATGCGCAGTGATAATTACAGTAACAATGGCAATATCATAAATTGGCATGATGATGATGACCATACATTATTACATAAATTTCCATATATTACCATACATATATATATATAAACTATATTTATATTGTGACATATAGTATACCCTGTGGTTATTTAACATAGCCATGGAAAATGGCCCATTTATCGATGATAAACGTGGTGAATACGTACTAGAAATTGTGGTTTCCCATGGCTATGTTAAATAGCCAGAGGGTATAGATTTCCATTATTTATCTTACAGTAATCCAACTGGGATGCTGATCCAAATTCATATCGACTCTTTGTCAAAAAAGAACGCTTGGTTTTTATGTGACTTTCATCCCCCAAGAAGAACGAACCAGAATCGATACATGTGTTGCCCCTACACCCATGGTTTTCCATAGATATATGATAGATACTTGATATATGAGATATTGAATCCCATTAGAATCCTTTTGTATGTACATATGGGGATGGGTCAAAACCGCTGAAATTACCATATGATTACATGATGGGGGTTTATTCCCATCCATAAACCAGCTCTAAAAAACCATCCGGGTACCGGGTAGCGTTTGCTTTTGACCCAGCCCAGCACATCTTGGCACAGGAGATGCAAGTCCACCTGGCCGATGTCGCGCGCTTCTCACGCTTTTGCGATGGCATGCGGCTTTGCTGATGGTATTCTGCAGCTCTGGGAGAAAGATGGAGGATTAAACTTTACCTGGCAATACTTGTCACAACTAGAAGTGCATTTGTTGTCTTTTGTTAAGTCTTATCTGATGTAAGTATACATCAATCATTGAATATATGTGTGTGGATTTGTGTGGATGTGTGTGTGCGAGACAAACACAAGCAACCAGTTGGGCAGCCATGTGTTTATGCAACGGATTGCTATACGATACATATCTATGATATCTATTGGTATTTTATAGTCTTACTATTTTCACATTATATGTGTTGTATAAGTCTATTCTATCTAGCTCATAGCTGATCCAGTTCACTTCCACTTTGTCCTCCCAGGTGATCGCAAGCGGAAGTGAATGCTTTTGGTCAAGAATCCAGGCTGTTGAATAGTCACAACTGAACGAAGAATCCAGTGACAAAAAAAGATAGGATACACATGAATTTCAGGTCAAGGGTTCGATATAGATGAATATATATATATATATTTTATATATATATATATATTTAATATATATATATATGTATACACATATCCGAAGAATCCAGCACCAAAAACGATTAGTATACATTCTAAACTGTAGGATTTTTGGAAGGGCTAGCCTTCCCATCCAAAAGCATCGGGAGATAGTGAAATTGGATCATTGAAAAAAGAGGTAGAAACCGCTCCACCCTCATCGGTTTATAAACTGGGGTGTTTCATCAAAAGGCATTGTTTCATTTAGTTGCCTTTTTAACTAGAGGGTATTACATGCTATAGTACCTAGAGTGTAATATCGTATTGTTATTTTTTAAAAAAAACATAGCCATGTTGAAAATGGTAATGTTTAATAGGTTAATTCACACATGGGGTGTTTTTTTTTTTTCGTGGCTATGTTCAGCTACTCCGAGGTTGATTTGATTTGGATATTGGGCTTAGATGGGTCCCAAGAATCAAATACCAAAGTTCAGGCATTCTTGCGCAATCTTTAAAGGCACCTGCTGAGAGAGAGAGTCCCTGGTGTTGGGCCAGTATTCTTGACCGCCATCACTCGCAACTAGAGCAGACTGGGCACCTGCGAAAATTCGGACATGCTCTGAATCCATAAACTGCTCACCGAAAACCAAGCAACGATATATACCCAGATGTATAGATTTACGATAAAACCACTGTCACTTGGGATTCCTTGGGGCCATCCCATAGCCCTAGGGTTTCGAGTCTGTCCCTTAGTGTTTGTTTGCTGATTGAAGTCTCAGTTTTGCTGCTTGAGATTTCCTAATTGTTGTGGCTTCTTGTCTGAAATCACCACGGTGTCGATGAAATCCCATTGTTGATTCAGTTGAATCGTAAATTCTGCTGGTGTCCCAGTCCAATGGCGCATTTTTTTCGCGCTGAAACTTGACAAAGCGCGGCGTTTTACGCCCTGCGCGATGACCTCTTCTTGCTGATGGAGAGATGCTCCCGGTGAAAATAATGAAATGATAGGTTTATCCAGCAATGCTTGGAAGTTTACCCGCAAAATTGTTTTACAGTGCATTTTTTATTTTTAATGGATCAGTTGGTTTGTAGGGGGGCTAAGTATCAGATTTATGGTGAGTATAGTGGGAGATTGCAAGCCAACTTATAGCTGGAGGGGACATTTCTTGGAGGTGAATGTATCAGTTGAATGGAAAATTGTGTAAAGCCACAACCGTGAGTGCCCACTATGGCCATTTTACAGTTCACGGGGAAGAGCGTGCCTTTGCAATCAGCACCAACCATACTGACTTCCAGATTCCAAGGTGACGGAAAGCATAAAGAGATCATCCCCAAATCCTAGGTTGGCGGGGTGCCACCTCTTTCGCTGAAAGCGGCGGCTTAGTATCTGGGGTGAGGATGGTGGCAACGGATTCTAGTCAACAAACGTTGATTTTAGAGAGTTAATGATTTCATCCTTGACCCTTTTGTAGTTTAACATAAGTTAACATATACTATAGAACATGGCCCATTATAGACAATTTACCCAATGAACATGGTGGTCTCCCACAGCTATATTAAATTACCACCGTGTTTCATGGGTTCTATTGTCAATTATGATAATGTTACAAGTGCTCCCAATTGAATTCATGCGTTTGATTGCGCTGGTGCCACTCCTTCATACCCAATCCCTGTATGCGATCCAAAATGACAGACCTACAGTTTGAATATATATATATATGATATGTTTGAGTGATTCTTATGTGGTAAATTCAATAAGAAGTCATTCCTCAAATTCACCATAAATTGGTATAGGTTTATTGTATAGCCAGAATGACCAGACACAACCCGATTTGAGTTCAGATTTCCAGCTAGACTTGGCATCCTTGAGTCCCAGAATGAAATGACCCGAGAGCAATTGTAGCTTTGAGAAGAGTGAGGTTGTGCGAGGATGGCATGCCCAGTTTTTCCAACAACATGTATTTATACAATTATATAATTTTAATATATATATATATATGTATACAATATATTCTATATAATATATTTTTGTATATATATATATATACATATATAATTATATGTGTGTGTGTCAATTCTTGCGGCATATCCCCTTGCATAGGCCCTTATATGGTAGCTCCAATTTAAGTACCCGGAATGGCGATTGAACATGGGGCAATCTAAGTAATATATTTACCTATGTTTTCGAACGTTGCCGTTACCCACTCTCATGGGTACTTGGAGGGTCTAAGTAGGTCATATATACACTTACATATATGCCAACGTGGTGTGCAAGTTGTTGTTCTGTGATATTTGGTTGTTCGTGCTGATGTTTCCACAGTCGCTGTCCTGAAATTTTATCACCCTGGGAAATCTTTGGAAAGTCCTTTCCATGGGCGCGCCTTGGTTTCGCAGCCGTGAATTTACACTTGTGCATGGTCGACACGCTCCGGGACAACCATCCAAATTAAAGATTGGACAGATTTAATGGACCATTCACCGGCAGCCCCCGCAAATTTTGATGCTCAAAACATGTTGCTTCTTCAAGTCTTGTAAATGTGGTTCCAATATGTTTCAATAAATCTATTGAAAGGAGGTCCATGCAGTACAGCAGCCCATGCACTGGGAATTTTGGATTCGTGCTGAGCTCGATCAACCGAGCTTGGCGTCGGCTGTGGCGTCCCCGAGAGCTACATGCTGTGCCTGCGGCAAAGATCCTCCAAGTTGCTGGGGGGAAATCCCGGGTTGTTTGAATCTCAGTACATTCTAGGCCATTGACCCACCATGATGTCAATATATACTGTACATAATGCAATTGAATGGTATAACTTTGACATAGTGGGAAGAGAATGTGGAGAGAAACAAAGATTCAATAGATCGTTTTTAAGATGTTTGATGGAAGTATGAAGTGTTGAAAGAAAATAATGGCTTTGTTCTCAAAAAAAGGGCGTTACGGTTTCAAAGTTCCCTTCAATGTTGGGAATCCAGATTTTTTGGTTCTGATTCTAGGAAGGATCAGGCTAGCCTATTCCTTTTAAGCACCAGACGTCAAGCAGCATGTGGCTTGAACGGAAGCGGGACCTACGTTTAGACAAATCCCTTGGTGTCTCTCCAAATCCAGGAGCTTACCATGTACATCATGTAGATGAATATTTGTATGTATGTATATGTCTATGTGCATGTGCATGTATATGTCTATGTATATGTATTTGCATTTGTATATGTGTATATGTATATGTATATGTACATGTATATCGATATGGATATGGACTTGTATATGTATATGTTCATGTATATGGGTATGGATATAGATATGTACTTGTACATGTACTTGTACAGTATATGTACATGTATACATGTATATGTATATGTATATACATGTACACATGTGTATGTATATAATGTAAGTGCATGTATGTGTACATGTACTATACTTTAGTTGTTTATGTATACAAGAATATGTACACACATTCAAAGATACACACACACATGTGTATATATATATATATATGTGTGTGTGCATATTTGTGTATACACATAGTTCACACATACCCAACCAAATATTTACATATGGTATATGCATATTTACCTTGCACAATCTTGAACGTAACATATATGATTGTATTTGAATTATGGTGCATGCGTGTCTCAACCATTTTACAGTCAGTTCCCCACAAGAAAACATTATTGCGTTTTGGTGCCTTCAATTTTGGAGAAACACCTGTTTTTCGGGACAAAATCCGATGAAATTCTTCGAAGCTTTGTGCTGCGCTGATCTGGAGTCAATGCTGCATCAGCCACTAAGCAGTAGTCCGACTAACGCATGTTTTGATGCTATTTGATGCTACTTTGCATGATTTATGATTGGTTATGATTGGTTACATGTTTTATCTTTTGGTGAACCATCAGGCAGTCTGTACCTCTGATTTTGGCAATTAGTTTGGCTACAGCATCCCGTTGTTCGACTGGTGAGTCATTCTCCCCTCTTCGGTGGTGAAACATCTTCACCTTCATGAATCCCATTTCTTATGGTCTAGAGATGGATTATACACCTGGGGGATGGTCATCAATCCATGTTCATATGGGGGTTTCCTAAAATGGGGGTACCCAAAAATGGATGGTTTATAATGGAAACTCCTATTAAAATAGATGATTTGGGGGTACCCCTATTTTAGGAAACCTCCATTTATATATGTATATCCATTGTAAGTAGTCCCATTGTGGTATAAATGACCGTGCCCTATATACAATGTTTCGAGCATGCCACACACGGACAGAGATTTGATACAGATCAAAGCGCACGTCCTAGCTGCAAAAATCATATCATCCTGCCGCGCACATAGGCGTGGCATCATCATGTGCCTCCCTGACGGACCAGAAAGGCTTCCAAAAGCCGGGCAACTAGGCCCTGCAAAGGACCCAAATTTGAATGAATTTGATGATTTGTTCTGCTATTCTTTCATATTCTACAAACAAAATACGACAAGATCACATGATCATGTGACATTTTCCATGGTCGCTGGTCCGGCGAGTTCTTTGAGTTCTTGCTGGACATCGTTGAAGCATCCGTCGAAAAGTGTCCACTGGATTCCTTTGGTGCTTGAGCTAGGTCGGCATCGGATGTGCATGCCAGCTCATGACTGGGGAACAGCCATGGTTGTATTGTAAACCCCAGTTGGGAGTCCGTCCAATGCAGGTGTGTATGGCCCAAATTATGAAACCCAAAATGGATGGTTGGATACCACAATTGGATACTGTCCATGGCCAATCTTATGGGTCCGTTAGTACCCCATTGTTGAGCCACATACCCATGGTCCACCAACAAACTGTGGTTGTTGTTTGGTTGTAGTCACTTTCTTTAGTCTTTGATATGTTTTCAGCACAACATGATCAAATTCAAATAGATTGGGGATCCCAGAAAGTTGCTCTCCTTGTTCCAGGCAGCTTTCCCCATCAGAGTTGAGCATTGCCCCTTTGCTGTCTTGGAGGTTGGGATCTGTTTCGTGGGGTATGTTGGTATTGCTTCCCCAAAAAAAATGGTGAGCTGTGTAAAGGAAAACATGTAAACGAAGTATGGTTTGACATTGACCTATTGATGTACCGAATTTTCTCGACCAAGAGACTCAGCTCGGTTTTCTTCCTCTAGTTTTGTTCATGGTTTGGATGCTCCAGGCATGATTTTTTTGAAGTGAAAATTGAAACCGCAATCCCATCTATTCGCATGTGGAAAAACAAGGAAAAACAAGGTTTCCTGAGTTTCCTTTGCCTCAATTCATTGAATGTTAGTTTACTGTACATAATATGTTTATATTCGATAATGCGCTTATATATGCCCCATTATATATATATATATATATATCCCCAGAAAATGGTAAGTATATGACCCGAATGCCGGAAATATGCCATATCAATCTCTTGTGCCCATTGATCAAATTTTATGCATTGGGATGTGTATATTGTATATATATATATATAGCGGAACGGGTGACCCAAATGTAGCTCCCTCATAGTATGATACGATATTATGCAACTCCACATCATCTACGTTGTTTTTCTCATATCTCCACCATATTTCCCTAAAGGGATCATAAATTTTAATACTATATATAGTACCCTCTGGTAAACTAACATAGCTATGGAAAATCACCATTTTTAATGGGAAAATCCACTATAAATCACAATTTTCAATGGCTATGTTAGTTTACCGGAGGGTACTCGAAGGTAAATGTATGTAAATACAACCAATAGTTCCGCATCTAGGTCTTCCGCGTTCATTTCTTCACGACCGAGGCAGTGCGTGTGGCGTCGCAGGGGCCCAGGAAGAATGTGGCCTGGCAGCGAAGTCCCCAAGTCATCACCATCAATGGGTTGGAGAACCATCCCAGTCCCAAGTGGTAGGTTTATGGCTTTGGGTTTACCCTCTGGTAAACTTACATAACCATGGAAATTAACCTTAATGGGAAAATCAACTATAAATGGCGATTTTCAATAGCTATGTTAAATTACCAGAGGGTACCACATTTGTTAATTGATTTTACTGCACTTTGGTAGCAATCAAATAATGGTTCACCAGCAACACTGGGTAAACAAGTGTATAAACAGACTTGGGAAGGGCTTATTGAGCCACAATTGAGGGATGCACGGGCTACAAACTGGACAATGGGAAGTTTATGGGCCAATGGGATATTTGGCTAAACGGAGCAGTGAATGGTGGGTCAACATTCGGTGTTCCATACATGGGGCTATGTACTATTTCTAACTTTTTCTAACTATTTGAAGATCAATCTGACGATACAAGATTGCAAAAAAAATGATGTGACATCTTATTAATACCCGGCCAAAGATGTTTTTTTTCCGTTGCAGGAATCAAATGTACAGGGGTCTTGAGTTATGTCGCATCTTCATGTTGAAGTCGCATCGTCACTGGCGCCTACCGTACGAAACAGCTTTTTTCTTAATCTTAGCAATANGCATCTTCATGTTGAAGTCGCATCGTCACTGGCGCCTACCGTACGAAACAGCTTTTTTCTTAATCTTAGCAATAGTTGATTATTATGAAATTGTTGATTATTATGAAATTGTTATCTGGTTAGTTGCATGTCTGTTCATGTGTTTCTTGTTTGTGCTCCCTGCCCCTTCTGTTCAAGTTTTGCTGCTCGATTTTGGGGAAGGATTTTGGAAAGGGTCTTGGAATTGGACTTTTTGGGCTCGTTGATAGCTCGTTCGTAGCTCGTT
>BGPT01002001.1:119225-133620 GCA_003297045.1 Symbiodinium sp. clade C Y103 | reverse complement strand
AAAAGTTCTCAAGTTTTGCGAAGAATGTTTACAACGTAGAATCATAACACAAGTGTTCGAGAAAGACGCAAGCGACAAAACGTTATCAAGCCCCCCCCCCCCGAACCCCCCGAACCCCCCCCGCACCCCTCCCCCAAAACAACCACAAACAACCCAAAAAACAGAACAAAACAAGGTAGAAAACGAGATAAAAACGGGCTAGTGGCACGGCGAGAAACACAAAAATGCTGTAAAAACCAATGCAAAACTAACAAAAAACAGCAAAAACGCCACGGCCATCTGTGGGCGGTGGTCCAACTAGGCAAAAACAGGAATCAATATGATACATCGCCGTGTTTGACAATAAGGGATTAATCCCAAAATGGCGATTTCATGGGGGAAATGATGATGAATCAATCGACATCCTGGGAGGTCAAGGCCTGAAGGCGATGAATGGGGTACTATTTTCAGACAAACCCATCATATGGGGGTTTTCATAATAGGGGGTACCCGGTACCCTAAAAATGGATGGTTTCTAATGGAAAATCCTATGGGGTGGTATTCCTATTTTAGGAAACCCCACATGGTTGTATTTTGACACGAACCACCTTGAATTGCATAAGCCCAGTCATCAAGGGACTTGCGATCAGCAGAGAAGATCATCCAAGCACGGATTCAATGTCATCAAATGTGTGGACGCGACAAAAACCTACGAAGCAATCAACCCAAGATACCCTCTTCTAATCAAACATGGCTAGCTGGGAAATCCCCTATAAATGGTACTTTGTAGCTGGGAACATCATGGCTCTAAATAGTTGATTCTTCCATTGCCATGGAACTGTTTCCTGGAGGGTAACCCCAGGCCCGTTGAAACAGCGGGTCCCACGATGAGTTTCCCACCTGCGCGGCCATTTGCGCTTGTCTCAACGCCGCTGGTGGTGGCTGTTTGGGATAGCCACCCACCGCGGGTGACGCCTGCAGCAAGGTTATGCTGGAGCAACTCCTGATCATGTTCCCCATCACAGATCATGACCTTGCTGGGGGTTTACCCTGCAATTCAGAAGCATCCATATATCATGTTCTTGGTTTGTGACGTCCCATTATATCCATCTATATCCTCAGTACATCCCATGAAATCCCCATCATTTGAACCGCTGAAATGACCATCCCAACACCGGGATGGGCACCTTGCTTACAGCTGGGCTGGGCACCTTCGCAACGGACTTTGCCTGCCAGTTTTTTGATGAAATGACTTTGCTTGCCGCATGACTTACCCTCCGGCAATCACACAACTGGCAATTGGAAATGCCGTGTAAACAGAGCAGCTGGGAAAATCATCACCATTCTAACCATACATATACCATACTGTTCTAGTGACGTCGCGACGTGAGGTCGTCATAAGCTATCCAAATTATCCATACTCTCCCCAAAATGCCCCCATTCTCTCCCCATGTTTGTTGGTTAAGTCACCTGTCTTGATGGTTGAATCATCATGTTGTGTGCATAAAATAAATCTCATCCACCATCATCCATCACCATGTTTGATGGTTGTATCAAGTTATATCCTTATTGTATTCCCGTTAGAGCAATCCCAAAACGATTCCAAACAGTTGGAAACCTCGAAAACATGGTGGACACATCATATTTTACTTCCAGCAAACATGTTTCGGCATATTTCTTTAGGGCTATTGAAATTATATCATATCATATCCCATTATATGTCCATATTGTTGGTTACATCCCTAGTATATTTCCAATCACATCCCCCTAAGATCCCATCAAATCACCAGTATCATCTAAAATTTTCATTAATTACATCCCCATTCATATCCCCGTTGCATCTCTTCATCCCATAAAATCACCATGTTTCATGGAAAATTCCCATGACATCCCCAGTCCATCCCCATTCTCAACACATCCATCATCTTCCAACGCGGAGATTTCGCGCCTTGGCCTTGGCTATTCTGGCCTCTGTGGCTACGGCTGCAGCACCCCTGGCCGAAAACAGGGAGATTTCAATGTGTTTCTGATGGTAAAAGTGGTATATAACAGATGTTGGTGGGATATAATTTGATATAATGCTACTTATAATCACATACAATCTATGAGATGTTGATCAATTTGCTTGGAAAAATTGGCGGATTTCACATGAGCTCACCCCAATTTCCATTACAATGTTTTTTTGGGGAAAAATGTTGATTCACCAGCGGTTTTACCATGTTTTACCATGTACAGCCAGGTCCGGGGGCCTCCAACCTGCAGCTCCGGCTGGTGAGTCATAGCTAGTTTACCCAACCATGGGAATCTCAGAGGAAATTCAGTTGAAAAATGGTGATTTCATGGGATCTTCATGGAATGTGATTGGGGATACACTGGCAATATAACCAACCATATGGGGATTTCATGGGGATAACATGTTTGAAAAGATTGATGGTGAGTGAACCCTTGAATTCATCTGGATTTGAAGGGATATTCTGGGAGTAACTATCATTGAAAAAAGTCTGATGGGAAAACACTTCCCCAATATTCAATGCCCCAGGTAAGCATGGTCTAGTAGGGGATAAAATCATATATGTGTGACCATACACACGGTGTCCGCGAAAATATTAGGGGGATGATGGGGATGGGATGATTCAAAACCACCAACTAGCCAATTGTACCCACTTGAAAAGTGATACTTCTTGTAGACGATCATTTCTTGAATCATGTCAAACTGGTGCGTCATAGTGAGCCTGCCCAAATAGTTCACTACGAAATCGTGCTGCTTCGATGTTTCTTTGGGATTCATGATGTTCAAGCGCTCGGCGCTAAAAAAAAATGTCAATGTGACTGAACTGAAGGGCCAAGGATGCTTTGGGCCGTCTTTTGTTATCCCAGGATCTCCCATGTTTGCTCTTGGTATCTTGAGAGCCATGCAACTCGCGAAAGGGATCCAGTTCTTGCAAGTAAAACCCAACTGTGGTCGGTGAAACCCTTCGCCGGCCATGTTTACCAACCCCCTCCCCGCCACAAAACAAGCACCGCCTCTCTTTCTCCTCTGACAATGGGGCCACAGCCGCCGTGGCACGACGCTGTTGCTGCTGGTCTACCAGCATCCTGCGACGAAATGTGAGGTGATCAGTTCAGCCTGGTACCCTGGGTTTGCTCACCAAAATGGCTGGGATTGAAGGGGGCTCATCCAAAAAAAAACAAAAAGTGGTATGACAGGTGGTGATCCACAGCATATGATATGTTCAAATGGGGACCAAAGCTGGCTATACTAATGTCAACCCTGGATTAGTAAATCCCTATGCAGTTTCATTGGAGGGGTAGCATGGTTTATTGATCCTGGGTTGGCATTAGCGGCTAGATGGATCAAGAATGACAAGTATGTCATGTTTTTAAATAGGCGCCTCAATCACCATGGTTGTTGCTTCCACCCTTGCGCTTGGCAAACAAGTTGGCAACCACATGGGCATCGATGTTTTGGATCATGAAATGACCGCGGCCAGATCACTCTTCCTCAAAAAAATGATGATGATACTTAGGATGTGAGTTCCAGCTTGTTGAAGCTTGTTTGACACTTCCATGTATCTGGAAAAATATCATCACTAACTGGATGGTTTAACGCTTCTTCACTAAGGGATTCTAAACGGGCGGGTTGAAAATTCTTCCCTGACGGAGTATTGATCACTGCTGGTGCCTCCCCGGCCCAACAGCCTCGCTTTGTCCACTTTTTGCTTCCCTTCTTCGTAGTTCCGCTTCAAGGCTTTAATTTCATCCACCGAAAACCTGGCTGAGACCCATGCAGTTGAGCATTACTGGGGTGAAACCCCAGAAATCTGGAATTTTTGTAGCACCAAAACTCCTCCTAGGACCATGTCAGTTGGGTCTCCGCGCATCTTTTTGCCTTTTTCCCATCCTCAGCAAGGGAGCGAAGGCCCCGAGGAATCTGCATAACTTTCATGAGTTACAGCATTGCAGCAGAAGACCCCCCCCCATACCCATAGAAAACGCAGGGGCTGGAGAATCCTGAAATGGAGGTCGCAAAGTGCAGAACATCAAGAAAATCATCTTTCCAAACAGATTTCTAGGGCGTCATCAACTCATCAGGTGGTAGTGCAACTTGTCCAGTGCCACAAAGGAAAAAAAAAAACAGCACTTTGGTGAGCACCAAAATAGCTGGGATTGTCCCTACAATGGGTATTGACCCATCCTTACTATGATGACAACACAAATAATCTGGAGTGGACATTTATGATGGGTTTCCTCTCCAGCGAAAACCTTGCAGGTTTCAGCGCACTGAGCCCAGCACGTTCGTAGTTCTTAGTGGCTTCCTCTGCAACGCATCATTTCTCGGGTTCTATTGTGGACGGAAGAAATCCTGCACCAGTTGGTAACTATTATTGGTAGCTATGAAACACTGTAAAAAATGGGATAAGAATGGGATAAACAACCATCTAGCAACGTTGGTGCAGGATTCCTTGCATCCACAATAGCTTGCACCTCAAAATATCTCAAAATTCAACATGGTGGCATTGTGAAATGCCTTGAAATGCTAGATCAAAAGTGTCCGGATTTAACTGGCCCATTTTCAAAGGGTCCCTGTCCCTGGTTCCACCCAGCCCTGCGGTTCCTCAAAGGCTTTCTCAGCCTTGACCAAGTCCTGTCTGGCCTTGATGTCTGGGGTGATCTGGAGAAATCATGAGACATTCATTGCAACCGCACGAATTGGGATCCCTAACCTGGTTTTCCAACCCAAATGTCAACTCTACTGACTCCGCTGCCAAATTAGGCGTAAATCTAGCTACAAAATGCCATGCAGCAACATCTTCACCAGAGTTTCTTGGGCTCGGAAACGCCCAAATCCATTTCGAATCTTAGATCCCTTTCAAAAACAGCTTGTCGCGACCTGAGGCCAGTATGATTTATCCAGACCCATTCATCTCCCTAATTGGCTTTGTCTGACCATAAGGTACCATACCTCTAAATCCAAGGGATTATCATGATTATCATCATTTTCCCCATTAAATTGGACATAGATGATTGGTTATACTACCTTTACCCATATATCACAGATTGTTGCCTACATCTGATTATATCCCCATGAAATATCCCCATGAAATTCCCACACATAACATGGTTCAATCCCCATTTGGCAAAGCCCCTCTAAACTCCACCAGGAATGTCTCAGCTTCCCATGGCTTCCCGGCACGTCGCACGTGCGCCGGGTCCTCCTTGGCCTGTGCGCCCTGATTTCCGAGCGCAGCTTCCGGTACTCAGCCAAGAGGAAATATTATATATATATATATGTGTGTGTGTGTGTGTGCATAATTATACCGGATAATCATAGGTAGATAGATAGCTAGCTAGCTAGATAGATAGATAGATAGACAAACAGATAGACAGACAGACAGACAGACAGATAGATAGATATGGGATAAAAATCAGTTGCAGCTTACTATATAAAGCCATCCCCCGTTCATATGAACCACACCTATTATGGTCCCAGTCCCAAATAATGTACAAATCTCCATTAAAAACATGGTTTCTGGGGTGCGTTTAGCTGTTTCCTGTTGCGAAACATCCTAAACAGGCTCATGGTTCTTCAATTGTAGATAACCCAGTTCAAAGCAGCACAACCCCATGAATAGTGAGGGTAGAAGTTTATTGAGTGACTTTAGGACGTCGCTGGCTTGTGGATGGCTCAAGCATGACCTACATGCCCAGTGAACCACCGAATGTGGAGATAGAACCAGCCATCACTTGGTCTATGTTCCAATATGAGCCCAGAATTCTTATCTTTAATTTCTGTTCAAGGTTGGCATCCAAACAAAAATCCAAGGTCTTCCCAACCATGGCCCCACATCTTAGGCCGTTCTTGCTTGCACTCCTCGGTCTGACCTTTTCTAGTGGGATTGACAGCCTTCATTACAGTCTATGAAACCCATGCTGCGGAGGGTGTCAGTCTTTTCAGGGAGGCAATGGGGAGCTGCGTCATGTGCATGTTTTTAGGGGCACGGGGATGTACAGCGGTTGAAATACCTGATGGCCCCACCTAGCGAAGTCTTAGTCCATGGGAAAAAAGAGCAGTTTTGCTTTACATCCATGTCTTGTTGGTCAGTGAAATTTCTCCCTTCTGGGCAAATGGGAAAAAACACGGACCAGATCCAACCAAAGAAGATTTGCATGGATTTGCCGATTTGCCACAAGCTATTTCTTGAAACATGTTCACGCCTTCAGATTCAGTCACTTGCGGCTCATTGTCCCAAGATAAAATAACTATGCACCTGTCATGTGGTTGAAAAACTCTTAGCAACTCCTTGGCTCCCCAATCAAGCCAGTTTAAGAGGGAAAATAGATAACCACATGCTACCATAGCTCCGAAGCGCTCCTTCAAATCCTACTGGATTGGCAAAAGGTTCCCCCCTTGTCCACGCGAGCCTCCACCCCTCTAAGCAACTCTTGGAGCTTGTTTCTTTTCGCTTCAGCCCCTGATGAGAAGTGGCTCAGCTAAGGCCGTTGTGATGGAATAAGCTGGGGGCACCGTTGCCACAAAAAGCTGTTTACAATGGAACTGTGCGTATTCAAATCATGGTAAATAATAAGCTTGGTGAAAAAGGGTGAGGAAGACATGTTCATTATTTGGTGAGTGATTAATGTCATTGATTGTGATATTTGTGCTGTAGAAAGGGGAGTACAGCCACTAAGCAATCATCAGCCTGGCGGGGCAAGCTTTTCATTCTCAACAACACCAACTACTGTTGGCAACCATTCACCCAGCTTGTTTGGGGCTCAAGCAGTTGCATATGAGGTGGTAAATTCCCTGTCCTCATTGCCACGTTGCCAAGTGATGTGCGAACCACGATCCCGGTTCAAAATAATCCTGGAGCTACTTGAGTTGGTGACAAAGTTGAGGCAAAAATAACGGCAGTAAGCCATGAGGTTTCCCCGTTCCTGCCTTTACTGGTGTCATCGACCGACTTAATCTGCACCTGCAGGAACCTTGGGAAGGAAGCTGTCCACCCCTCAGAATTCGGGGGAATTAACATGAATTAACCCTATGGCCAGCCCCAAAGCAGAAAAGACCACAGAATCTTGGAACTTCATAGTTATTATCCTCGCCAGTACTCAACATACGGGCCTTCTTGTTGCAAACACTTTGGGGGAAAAAATATGTTAGTTGTGAAACTGGGTGGCACCATATCTCTAACTCTCTCCCTCTCTCTCTCTCTCTCCATCTGCTGCAAGGATTTTTTGCATATCATCTCTGTCTCCAGTCTTGCTGGTTACTCTCTCTCTCTCTCTCTCTCCATCGCCATCTCCAGGAGTCTAGCCGGAGGCTAAAGGCGAGCCAAGCCCAGTGACAAGAAAGAGCAGTTCAGCCCGCTAGCGTTGTTGCTAGCTGCTTCATATCGCCACTCCATGCCACGGGCAANAAACATTGGTAGCTCTCTCAGAAGGGCATCTACATGATGTTGCTCAGGGCTTGTTTGAAACAGAAGAACTCGCAGGTGGAAAGTACTGCGCCACAACCACTCTATATCTCCCAATTCTTAGTGCTTAAAACCTTCCATTATATTTTACTCAAAAATTCTCATCATTGTCTCTGATGGGTGTGGACCAGCTGGTGGTTTCAAATGGAGAAAACCATAATAATCAGTCTTTTGGGATCATCATTCCAACATCTTTTTTTAATGTCAAAGCAGCAGAAAGATACATCCAGATCATATCCAGATCGATGAAAGATGCTATCCAGGTTTTGAATGATTTTGACCCATCTGTCCAAATTGATGAAATCCAGATCTAGAAATGCGATCGGGATGGGTCCAGATCCTATCAAATGAAATCCAGATATGGCTCTGCAGATTATGATCCATCCCGAATCTCAAGCACAGACTGGGCGGCCCCCACTCCTTGGCCACAGTCTTCTCGAAAGATGGAAGTCCAGAGCCAGCGCCCTGAGGCGAAACTCCCCATTTGGGACCATTGTACCATAGACAGCCCTGGCTCCGAATCGATTCCATTCACCACATCTTGACCACCAACTACTTCCCGAAATCCCATGGGCCAGGATGCGGCAGGGCCTGCAATTCTTCGAAGAGGGCTTTCTTCACCTCTGTCTCGGTGGCCAGGACGGCCGTCTGCTCATCATCTGGGCTCTTGATGCCTTTGATGTGCTCCACCTACCGGTCCGGTGGTTTATGGTGGCCGCTGGCCGAGGCCGGCGGAAAATGTCATGGGGGCACTTCCAAAGATGGGAGGTCTTTGGGAAAAAAATGCCTGGCACTGTAAGATCAAGATTTGTAAAAGTGAAATCATCTACATTGCAAAATAGGCGCTTTTGCTGTGCCAGTTCGGAGCACGAGACAGTAATCAGAGCTTCAAATTAGCAAAAATTGGTTGCTGGATATATCTTTAGGATCCCTGTGACAAGTAGTATCACTCTTTTTTGGACTATTCATTGCACCCTTGGTCCTACCCAGCTGGCTTCAAGCAGTGGTGCAACATGGGAAGCGCCGGCCTATTATAGGATTGCAGGAATTTGCCAATTTAGTGGGTGTATGCAACCTTGACAATGCAGGGGCCAAACCAAACAAGGCAGCTGCTACTATCCTCACACCTCACCAGCGATTGCCCTCATCATCCAAATTCTTGGTCTAAGTCAGTTTTTCTGCTGGTGAATTTCCTATTCCCATCCCCACGCAAAAACCCATGGTCCACGGTCCCATGGCAATATGTGATTTCATCCCCTACATCCACCATGGTTGCTTGTGGGGTGTTTAACGTTTAACATTACGTGGATGGGATTGTGATCCTTATTCTTCTTCATCACATCTATTGTATATTATATATATATATATACACTAGACTGTCCTACTATCATTTGTTGGAGATTTGGTGGTGATAACCCCATATCTTTTTTTGGGATGGGAGAGGTTACCACCGGTTGCCACGACGACAAGACCGGCGGCACTGACGGGGGGACGAGGGCCTCTTTGAGGCGTGCAATCAGCCCAGCCAAGGACAACTCACTGATGGACAGGGGCGACATCTTCGACGCGGTCTTAGAAGTTCTGCTTGTGTTGTTATGCAGTTTTTTTTGGCAATCTAAACTGAGAATAGAGGAACAAAAAACTTTTAATTAATTAAAATTGGTTTAACATGGTTTCACTATTTTTTCCATGTGCAAGGGCTTCCATGAGGACTTTTATGGATTTCTTGGGTCTAAACTGGAAAAACCATCTGGGATTGACTCTGCCAAACGATTTTTGAACAGATCCTAGGCAGGGTGGCTGGCTTAACCCACGTTAGAATGCTTACCCTCCGGTTATCAAACATGGCAATCGAAAATCCCCCATTTACAGTTGCTTTTCCTATTGAAAGCATGTTTGATTACCAGAGGGTAGACAGTTTGCCGGAAGTCATGTGGTGGAGCTCACTTCGTCTTTTTGAACGCTCTTCGGAGCAGAAACAGCAGTTCTGTAACACAAACATCACTGGTGGTTGAGCCACCCCCCTTGAACATATCAACTAGTTTTGGTTGATCATCCCATGCCCATGTATATAGAACGATTTGGAACCATCGGCCAAACAATTCCCATCTACATTGGTTAAGTTCCAGCAATTTCACCCAGCTACCGGAAGAAACACACACCCATTTAGTTCGATGATGATCCCATTGTTCATTCTATGTTCCCCTCAAAGGTTGGTATTGTCCCGGCCATGGGAATTCTGAGAGGACCAAACGACTTTCTGGATTCAGAAGCGACCCCCTTTTGCCCAAAGGACCACGGCGACCAGGATCTTTTTCCTTCCCAATGGCCCAGTTTGGTCAGAGGCTGCAACGCACGGGAGCTTTTGTCCCACTGCACAAGTAACAAGAAGGATCTTGCAACGTTGAGATGTCAGCTGCACTCTGAAATTGTGCTGTGATCCACACATATTCGGCTGGAATTCTAGCAGAAATATGTCGAAAATGCTTTGGGTGTCTGATTTCAGTCACTATCTCCATCATTTTGCCCCCAATGGTGACACATAATGATGCCAAGAAACATCCCTATTTTCCATGGAACATCACCCCCAATCCTCAACGGTTGCAGCTATGTTTCAGGGGTATTGTCACTGATCAGCAGGAGAAGCTTGGAAGCCAACCGGGAGGCTTGGAGCCGCTTCCTGTGGTTCAGTTGGCTGATTGGTGAGGAAATACCGTCCGAAAGTGAAGATGTCAGCATTTAATGCTGGTGATTTAATGGACATATCACGGACATATCATATATCAAACAATGGAATAATCACTGCTCCCTGGCCACCCAGAGATGTTTGGGATTTTGGGGGTAGAATTCAAACTTGTTCGAAAAAGAAGTAAAAACACAAGTTTTAACGCCTCCCAGAAACATCCAAAGAACCTGATTTGGTGTCTGTGCTCATTTTGGAGCTGGCATCATTAGGGAGTTGGGATTCAAGCAGAATTCTCAAGTGGACTTTGACTGACGGCAACGTATTGGGTGCAGAAAGAAAAGCGATTCCAAAATCCGGAAATACGGGCAGAGTTTGAAGAACAAGGTCCTGGAACTGGCCATTCCAATTTTTCCATACGATCGGGGCCCCAATCTTTCACAAAGTTGAGCATGAAAACGTCGGGGATGTGTGACTGTCGCAAAAATGAACTGATCGGGCTTTAGGTGTCCACTTCACACCCTCTTCAGAATGCACATGTCGGAAATATGTAGTGTAGCTACACTACAAAAACTTCGAACCAACTAAGTCAGAAACTGAAAGCATTTCTAGTTCCATCTGGTTTGGGAATGGACGGGCAACTTTTTTTGGGACCATTTCAGACCGAAACCACCAATTGCAAGGGAACGACTTGAGCCAACTCCATTTCAATGGGGCCTAGTGAAAAGGATGTCATCTACCAAGGTTGCTAAACAATTTCCGAATGGACATGCACCGCGGTACCCCACAATAGAGGGCTGAGGGCTGAACCATTTTACTATTTGCCAAGAAAAGAAATTGGTGGATGCGAAGACCGTCGGATCCTTTCCAAACCCATTGGATTAGAATTCAAACAAAAAACGGCGTTCATTCTAGTTCTGGTAGTTCAAAATCAGGAAACCCACTTGCGCCCACTTCCTGCGGTTTATCAGTTAGATAAAAATCATATAAAACTATAATTGTAGGGGCTCCACATCCCAACTTATGGAGGTTTAACTCCCATAGTTCTACTGTAAATACACCCATTTTTGTTCCACCCCTACGCAAAAATACGCCTCCTCGTCGAGCATAGGCGTAACCATCCTGTGAGAGCATCGCATGTGGCCCCAAGTCCGGGGCCTGGGAAGCGCGGGTCAAAGCTGACTTGTAAAATGGACATCTTACCCTCTGGTGAACTAACATAACTATGGAAAATCACCATTTTTAATGGGAAAATCCACTATAAATGGCCATTTTCAATAGCTATGTTAGTTTACCAAATTCTGATATCCATGTTCCTTCATGAGAGTAGTAGCCAATTCTGGGTAGTTTTGACCCGTAGAGTTCAAATAGGGATGATCATCCCAAAGAAGCTGGAAAATAAATGAGAATACAAACTGGAAAGAAAACCGCTAATGTGGTAAACCCAACAATAACCATACCATTTGGGGACGGGTTTTTCCACCCATTTATAGTGATATTGGGGATGTCTTATGTTTACTACATTCATTAACCCCCAAAAAGATGGAAAGGCTTAAATCTACGACCAGTTTCATTGGATCTTATCATCTTCAGTCGTCGTCGCAGCCCATTCTTTTGGGGACCCCCAGGTCTGCCTCAGCCGGCGAGTCATCGAAACCTGCGCGGTCACCATGTGTTTCGATGATTATAAACATCCAGAAACCTTCATTTCCTTCGGAGAGTTCAACACGTCCCTATGTTTGATGACACAACACGGGTCACAGGTGTGATGAAAATCATTTAGGAATAGGTGATATGACTAGGTTGTTTTATGATACTTAGATACTCTAGCTGATTTTCCGTCGCCAGCTTAGATTACCAAAATTAATCAACAAATTCCAACAATATCGAAGGAGAATGATTATCAGCTTCCAGGGCCCTTTCTTTTGGGGTTCCAGCATGTTCTAGCATGTTCCAGAGTTTCTTGGAACACCTTGCTCTGAGACAAAAGCTCCAAGGAGCAGTACCTTGGTCCACTCCTTTCTTGCTATTCTAGGGAGCTCCGATTCGATATATTTCGATATTAAATCCACCTAAAACTGGGTTGTAACGCGCTTGTTCAATCTTTTTCATGTGCACTTGTTTGTATCTCACTGTCACTGCAATCCTGTCCGCGATACGGCTTCATACGTTTAGAATTGACCACTGCCAACCCACCATTCCACCCTTATTCTTGGGTACCATCAAAGGAATTCAAACATATTCAAACGACGCTGGTATTTTCAAACATCTTCACCATTTTAGAAATCCAATCTATGTAAGGTGTAAAACCCGACAGTACTGAACGATCCCCTTTTTGAGCAAAAAGGGGGTTGCAGAGACCATCCCAACTGGTTCATTCTTGGAGTACCACATCATAGCCACCACAAACAGCAAATTCCATTGATTCCATGGGGCAGAAGGCGCCAATTCCCAGCACCACATGGTCCCCCCACCTGTTCGTGCGAAAAGATCATCTGTCTCCATCTCCAACGGCACGCGCGCGTGTAAGGCAGGTGGTGCGAGAATTCGAGTTTTGACCTCAGCCGTCGGAAAGAACACCATTGGGATTTGACACAATTTGATTCATCAAAATTGGTGTTTTGTTCACCCCAAAAACTTTTTTTTTTTGGAAGAAAAATTGGATTTTGCTTCCAAAATAAAGAACAAGTAAAGATGTGTCATGAGTTCACCAAGCAAACTTCTGATTTCACCTCTAAAAGAATGGACCATTTGGGATTCAAATGTGTTCAAGTATTCAAGGGAGCATTATAGCATTTCACCAGCCAAACTAGCCAATGAGTTCATCAAAATAGGGAATCGACCCTGAGATCGGCTCCACAAGTTGAAAGAGCCATGCAAGCGGACCCCCCACAGATCATCTGACCGTGCCAGAAAGCCCAAACTCAACAAATCAACCCTCCCGTCATCTGACATGACGATGGATTCCCTGGATGGCAACAAAAAATCATGGGATGAAAAGGGGGAAATTGGAATCATCCCTTCGATTATCGCAGAGTTGGATGGCTCCAAAATCTCACCGATGATCTTCCCATCAATATACTGACATTTGGGAAAAATCCAGCGATCGCAATGTTTGATGACACAAAAAAGATCCTCAAGTTGGAATCACACCAATTCATCCACACATTCGAGGTCCATCCAACTGTCCTTTTCCACCAGCGAGGCAAAGGCAGGCGCCAGCAGAGCTTTGCCGCTGGCGTTGAGTTGGCATTGCTGGAGGTTGTTTGGGCACATTCGAAAATGTGGCTTTGTCTGAATTGAGAACAGATTCAAATGAACAAAGTTCATGGGGAATCCCATTCTTCAGACAAAGCCATATCTGCAGATTCAACATATTTATGGTTTCTTCAGGCAGGTTTTCAACAGCTTTCACCTGCTCTGTTCAGCCATGTCAGCCATGTTTCCCCCATGTTCTGCTGGATCGCATCTTCACATTTGACTCATTTGACTCATTTGACATCATCGTCAGGGTGACAACAAAATGACAACCTACCCTCCAGTGATTTAAGGTAGCTATTGAAAATGGACCTTTGTGGTTGATTTACCTATCATAGATGGTGAATTTCCAGTTTTACCAGCCGGGATCCACCATGGGCATCCATGGATCCATCCAGCTACTGCGATCTGATTTGCATCCTGAGATTTGCTGATCTGGAACCCCCTTCCCCAAAGAAAAAACCTTCCCCTAATCGATTACCCAACTAGAGGATTTCCCTTTGGGAAAATAGAAAACATCACCGAAGTTAAGAAAAAACGAGATAGTCAACATGTTCCCAGCTAATCAACCTCCACTGATAGTGGATGTCCCTATATTTTCCCATTAAATCCCATCAGCAATAATCCATGAATACCGCAAGCATCTGGAGAATCACCATCCATTCCGTCTGCGGCGCCAAGGCCAAAATTCGAAGACATCGGATTTTGGGGAAGGGAAGCTGAGGCGGGCTGCTCACCCCCTCCTGCAGGGGATGGGGTTGGGAAATGACAATCCACCATTTATAGACGTTATTCCCATTAAAAGATGTTAAAACCTCCTTTTGCAGGTGATTTTCCATTGCCATGTTTGATTGCCAGAGGGTATATATATATATATATATATATGTGGCAGGGACCTTTGGGGTCTATTTCGTCCATTTTCCTCAATCCAGTGATGAGCATCAGCACTTGGAGAGCTACTACAGGCCTAGTAGTAGCTATACTAGCTATAGCAGCTATA
>BGPT01002001.1:189-114183 GCA_003297045.1 Symbiodinium sp. clade C Y103 | reverse complement strand
TAATTAGTTTAATTTGTTTAATTTAAATAAACTAATTAAACTAATTAAACTAATTAATTAGTTTAATTAGTTTAATTAGTTTAATTAGTTTAAACTAATTAAACTAATCAAACTAAATAAAATNACTAAATAAAATCACTAAATATTAACTTAATTAATCTAAATAATTAGTTTAAACTAATTAAACTAATTAAACTAATTAATTAGTTTAATTAGTTTAATTAGTTTGGTTAAAATAAACTAATTAAACTAATTAAACTAATTAAACTAATTAATTAGTTTAATTAGTTTAATTTAAACTAATTAAATTAGTTGATTTGTTTAATTAGTTCAATTTAAGTATTCGAATTAATCTACAAATTAGAGAAAAGGAAAGCAACAAAATAGTACCTAAAGGTCTCTCGATCATATATATATANTTAATTAGTTCAATTTAAGTATTCGAATTAATCTACAAATTAGAGAAAAGGAAAGCAACAAAATAGTACCTAAAGGTCTCTCGATCATATATATATATATATACTGAGATAATCATGATGGAATATGAAGAGAACAAAGGATGTAGTTTTCCGGGCGCATGTGCCTATATTTCTATATATAATTTAATGAAATCATCAAGAACGGAAGCTCAAAAAGAAAGTGGTATTACTCTGCCAGCTGCAGTATGAGAAATTTGTGGCTGGGTGACTACTGCAAATGCTTTCGCTTTGTCGCCAACCTATGTTTTTGGGTATAGCCACCTAGCGACATAGCCACACAGCATCCACAAAACATCACAGGCTCGAATTGTTTAAGTGCAAATGGCAGACTCTGGATCTCATCTTTCAAAGCCCGTCTCTTTGTCAATACAATGCTTTCCACGTTTCCTGCTCCCCCCCCCCAAAAAAAAAGTCCGGTACCACTTAGAATCGTCTAAAGACCACGTCTCCAACTTCCAGTGTTCATCAATTCCTCCCGCTTACGGCTCCTCCCAATAGACCGTGGTCACCCGTGACAGCACCAGTAGATTCCTGAAGGCTCCGCAAAAAGCTGAGCCAGCTGGAGCCACTTGCAGCACGCCGTTCTGGAGCAAGTCTTTCGGATGTTGGTCGTGCCCAAACTCCTCGGAACCATAAGGATGAAACCATCAACCAGGGATGGTTTTAACTGTTAAATTTGCAATTTGTTGCCCTCCTGGGTTATGTTTGTTGGTTTGCAAACCCGCTAAAAATTGTGGATATGTCATGACGTATCTACCAATAACCCCAGTTATATTAATTATTTCAACCAACTTAGCCATTTGGCTCATTAGGGTACCCTATGGTAATTTAACAGTTAGCTATTGAAAATGACCATTTAATACCATTTATCTATTTTGTTGATCTACATCTGAAAAGTGGTGGGTTTCCAGTTCGCTATGTTGGTTTACTAGAGGCTATACCACCAAATGGGGACTTCCTAAAATGGGGGTACCCCCCAAATCATCCAAAACTAAGACCATTTGTTAATATTGAAACCCTATAGATTTTGCGCTGCCCACCTTTTTAGGAAACCTCCAAATGAGCGATTTCGCCGAAGATTCCACCAGGATGGCTTTGATGGGAACCTCCTTCTGAAACAAAAGCGTCAGGTGCTGATTGGCCTTGAGGTTTTTGGCCCAGAACCAGCCTTGGGTGCGGCACAATGACATCGAAATGTTCCGGAAAAACAGGAGGCTTTGGAAAAAAAATAAAGTTCAGAATAGATGGAACAGTTCGAAACCTGGAAATGAAGATCTAAATAAACATTGATTTATATAGCAGTTTGGAGACACGTTTCGTTGTTTAGGGGTCGCTGTACGTTGCAGTTTTTCCCGAATGGGAAGGAGGAGAACGAGATGTAATGAGTGTATAGATTTCAAACCGCCAAAACAATTACCTGGCTTAGTGAAATTTGGCTCCATGGAAGCATTCCCTTCAAGTCCAGGTTGGTGAGTGGCACTTCCGATCAGAACCCTTCCTATCCTTGCTGCTGCTGAATGTGGACTCACTTGTCCATGAAAGACTTGAACAGGAAAGCAGTGCATCAATATATGTTACTCCCTTCTGAAGGGACAATGTTGAGAAATGTCGTTGATGAAACAAAAACTTTAGCCCAGCATCATGGGGTACCCCTCCAAGCCTGTCCTTTGCTACTAAGATTAAGTTTATTGATGGCTACTTGCACCCTCCGAGACCTTGGACCCAAACGAAATGTCCAACATGATGGTCTTAGTCGCCGATCCCACATTGACCCTAAAACTAAATACCCCCAAAACGAAACCTCGATAGAAGGGTTATCTGTATATTGTTGCGACCCAAACCATGTTAAAACCTTCCGCGTTTGATGGTTAATACCGATATTATATGATATTATCGGGTCTATGATTGCTGTGACATATTCAACACCCCCATGTTCGATGGCTTAATCCATGTGAACCCCCCAGATGGGATTCTGGAACTTCCCAGGTGGACAGCCCACCCATCCCCTCCGCCGCCACGCCGCATCTCTTGATCTTCTGCTTCTGCGGACTTGCCGTGAAGTCGCAGACGTCATTCCGTTGCTGCGGGTCGCCCCCAGGAAAGTAGATGAACTGCGAGTCGTAGGTCGGGACGATGCTAAAGTTGCCTGGGATGACGAGAAAACCAGTTTCCATGAGACCACCACCCAAAAAAGGATTCATCCCTTATAGTGGGTTTCTTGCAAGTAGAAGACGGTTGTAAGGATTTTTTATCCGTACAATTCCATGCATACTTGTTCATATATCATATATCTACATATTTATGTGTTATAGTATATAATTACATATATTTATACATTGTTTTTATATATTGAATTTGATGGGCTCTATCTGCAAGAGGGCTCCTTTAAAAAAAAACCTGGACCTCCCAAAGTTGGTTTTCTTTTGGTTTGGACATTGCAAGATGAAGATAAAAATTGCCCAAAAAGGTGGCAGGCTGATGATTAACAGATAAAAAGGAACGGAAGACATAGAGTTGATTTTGAACCCACCATAATCCGCCATCCCAATGAAAAAACGCGAAAACTGAAAATGATTTTCCCTCTGGTAATTCAAGAAAAGTAACTAATTATATGGAAAACAACCATGGTTTAAGTGTAAATCATCTATCAAGGGGCCACTTGCCAAAGCAAACAGTAAGAAATTACCAGAGGGTACCGGTAATCACCATCCAATACCATCCAGCCACGTGTGATGTTGGCAGGAGGGTTGTCGAAGATTGGACCTACGCAAAGATGGTGAGGATATGGCAGGAAGGAAAAGTGATTCCGCAGTGAACTTCACAGTTCTGATGCATCTTCAACAAGAAGTTGTTGGTGTTTTTTTGGGGGGCAGCCATTCAAATACCTAACTTGAGATTGCGGGTACCATGGGTCTATGCCATGGGTACCCCCAATTTGAGTGGCCGAAGAACTATGAAGAACTGGCTTTTCTAGTCGCTCCAATGAGGTTCTTAGCTTTCCCACATTTTCCGTTCGCCCCCTGAGGACCCCTTTGAGGCGGCCCTGGGGCCTTTGCCAAACTTCTTTTCCTGCAGTGTTTGGAAGCCGCCGAGGGATCGAAAAATCCCCACCTCAGCTGGGAGGGTAGCAGACGGTGGGAAATTCTGGTAACCATCATGTGAAAACCACTTCTGACAGTGGGCAATTGTCCTAAAATAGATGTTCAAAATAACCACTTCTTGCTTACCAAAACAGCTGGCGCATGTTCATCTCGGCTTCAGAAGGTCCCCAAAGTATTGAGGCATCCATCATCATCCATTTCTAAAACCGTCCCGCCCACTTCGCTTCCGGCTTCTAAGATACCAAGGCACATGCTGAAATAACGAGCTGTGACTCTTCCAGTATTCAATCTTCTTGCCCTGTGTCATGGACAGCACCTGAGCTTTCAGTCATTTGTTGGGGTGTGATATTTCAGAGTGGCATTGAAGAGCATTAAAGATTCCAAACAGCTGGGAAGAAAACCTGCAACTGGGGCACGCAAAAAGACATCATACTCCACTGTAATTCATCCCGTGTTGGATCAAACATTCAGATTGTGACTCGATGTAACGTCAAAAATTCTCAAAGAAACCCATCTTACCCTTATTGGTATGCCACTATTGGCAGGATTCACCTTCAATCCAGATATTGTACCGGTTACCCGCTTCTCCCGCGACTCGTCAACAAAACTCGATGCTACAGCATCGAAAGGCCAGGCGCCCACTGAGCCAGCAAAATGTCGCAAGGCATTTGATCATAGAAAAGCAGCAAGAACTGCGCCAAACGCGTCCTCTGCGCTCCGAAGTTGGGCTCAGCCCCACCATCCATGACAGGTGTTGGCTGAAAACCTATGACATTGGGTGAACATTGGTGAACTCTCCTCGCTTGCTGAAACTCTCAACCATCAGGAACCAGTTGTCCAAACTCAAAACCAAACTTAGAGGACCATCCCACTCGGCAAGCGGTTAATGACCACTAGATGGGTCACCCACTTAGAAAAAGGGGACTTACCTATCTGACGATCACCAAGGTTATGAAAACCCACTTCGGAATCGTGGGGTGATCCTTCAATCCTAAACCCACATGAGCAGTCTTCAAAACCCTATATCGTCGGTTTATTCTAGTTGGTTCAGAATGGGATTCCCCCAATGGATTGTGATATTCCCCCAGTAAACTTGGTTGGTGTTATCCCCGAATCACTCACCACCCTCTAATCAGCAGTGAGTCTCTATAATATATCCTACAGTATGATGGGTTAGTTCTATCACCATTTGAATCCCATTGCCATGTTTCCAGCCCGCCGCCGGGCCATGCATTGCCAAGTTTCAGCTCATTGGATTGGAACATCTTTCCGATGAAGCCCAGCTGACTGAAGTCGATCAGTCGCCAGGGGGTGTTCTCTTTGGAACGGTACGTCGGTGGAAAAGAACTGGTCAAATAACCTGCCAAGCACCACTTGGGGGTGCAGTTGAGGGCAGAACGGCATAGCCGTGGTGAAATCAACCCCCAAAAGTTGGGATGGGGGCCCTATAACAGTGATTCATTGATTCCACGGCTTGCTTCAAAGATGTTCAAGGGAAAATCTGGACACTGGACACCATTGATTTGTCAGCCATGCAGATGGGTGTCCGTCAAATTTTCCCACCAAGTCTGGCAAGTGAAGTTGAAAACCGAACGCCTCAGGAAATCGTATTTGGTTTTTCGCATCCAATTCCATTGTATATATATATATATGCCGGTGTGATGTTTCCATGCTTCACTACATTTGCTCCACCAGACCGCCGCTGCAGTTCAATTTAACCTTCGAAATCAACCATGGCTTGCTGGAAAGCTTCCCATCTAGTTCGAAGATGCCACCATAAACACCTCCATTTGCACACTTTTTTTGAATAGATAAAAAGAACATGGAGTTTAGGGATTTTCATTTCCCAGCAGCACGCTATGTCGGATGAACATCGAACCATATGACATATGAACTCCGGTGGGTGTATATACCCTCTGGTTATACAACAATTGCTATGGAAGCCATGGCCAATAGAAATAGATGACTAAAATTATGATTTTCCTACTGAAAATTGCCATTTTCCATAGCTACAATGAGAGATAACCAGAGGGTAAATCCTTGCTGGATTGATGGCCATCCCCCAATTTCCATATAACATCCAACTCCTCCAAAATTCCTAATGCATTGCTAATGGCACATTTGTCGGTCCGCACATGCGGCGCGGCATGGCCCAATGGCCTGTGATCTTCGAGATCCAGTTGGGTGCGAAGTTGATGTCATCCTCAAGCTGCAGATAGTAGGGCGCCAAGGGTGCGGCGTAGTACCTCAGGGTGTATGGTTGGTTGGTGCTGAATTTTCCGGCCACTTGTGTCCCAGTTTTTTTTTCTGATATAAAACTCACATTCCAGTGGTTCTCCAAATAAATTATGTCTACTCCCTTCAGTGAACATAGACCCTAAATGCAGTTTCTTAAAATAACATATAAACCTAGACCATTGGGATGGAATATTTAAATAGCATTTGAGTTAAGATTGAGTTTTGTGGGATGGCAAGCACCGTTTGACCCAAGCAGCATGAGAAAGGCATAGTCCACATTCTGCTTGGAGCGCCACTTCACTCGCTTTGGCTCATCCTTGTAGTTGCAGTCTGGAGGGCACACCTCCAACGGTGGATAGAATTCCTGGCGCAGTTGGGTAACCATGGCTGCACTAGGGACTAGGGGTGGAACTGGGTTGGAAATGAGGAAGTCAGTTCCGAATAGTAGGAAAATTGAAATCAGTCCAAAACCATCTTCAGTTGCTGTTCAGAGGTTGGTTTTTGCTGCTCTATGCGGCTGAAGGCCAAACATAAACCAGTAGACTGCTAGACCTAACTGACTTCGTGCTGGCCTTGGCACTTGGGACACCCGAACCAACTGTCTGATGAGAAGATCATACATCTTTTTTAGCAATCTGTGACAGATTCCAGATCCCATGTTGATGTGTTTTTGCACTTTGTCAATGGTTAGGTAGATATCATCACAGCATTAAACAAGGAGATCCCCCATCCTACAGGTCCCACAGCTCCTAACTCTATGATCCCAAGAACTTCCCGAGACGCTATCTCCAGCTATTTCCAGCTGCTCCTGTTTAGCGTGGATGCCATGAAACTGTCCCCCTTGAATCAACTCACCATACTGTTCGTGCAACTTCTGCGAGATGTGATCCACCCAAGACCTGAAGTGGCGAAAGCGAAACAGGACTGGGGCCTAACCAACCGGGTTTTGATTACCAGAGGCGAGCGACAGATTGAAGTCTGCAAAGTGTGCCACGATGACCACCTGCCAAGTGTGTGGAAAGGGCGGTGTCTGAAAATGGGGAAATGATAAAGAGGATAATGAACATTCAGGGGATGGAATGGGGTACCATGGGGTGTTCCGCGATTTGTGTTAGGCCTAGCCGGGAAGAACCCTTAAAAACAACGTTGAAGTTGGCACAGTTTTCACTGTAGTTAGGAGCTAATGAAATCTGCACAGATTGATTCATGCCTCATCGACAGCAAGGGTGAAGTTGTGTTCCCAAATGCTTCTGAAAGACTAGTGAACCCAATGTTCAGACCAAAGGGCCAACATCAAGCAAGGTCAAAGACGGAAATTCATGACACAGTTATATTACCAAGTAAAGGTTAACACGGTTAACAGTAAACTACTGTACTGAGCAAGAAAAAACTGCCTTGGTGCTGGCATAAAGACATTGCGAAGTTGCTGAGGCTCTTAGGGGTTTGAATTCCACCCACTGCTTTGCACTAGAATGGAAATCCAAACATCGATCAAGTGCTCACCAAGGCACCAGTGGTTAGTTTACTTAGTGAATCTATGCCTTTTGGTTGCTGAGGCTTCCCACGCAACCAACCCTACAGCTTGATGGAGCCAGGAGGTGCAAAGAATGTTGCGGGGGGGAAGTTTGTGCCCAAGTTAGAAAGAGGAAGCGCTGCATCTAATCTATGTGTCCTAGTTTCAATGACAAATCTGCAGCGTTTTGATGGAAAATAAACATTTTTTGCAAGAAGTTCGCCTGACGGGGGCATTCAATGATTTTTTTTTGCAACCACCATCTCAGAGAAACATTCCCCAAAACATATCCCGGAAAAAATGATAGTATGAAGCTTCTATGGGACCTATGACTTTGTTGGTTACCGCGGCCCTGCATGCCTCATTCAACAAAGACCCTGCCAAACAAGGGATTGGAACTCATATTTCTAAGCCAAGACGCGCCATCCCCCATAGTTAATCCAGATCCATCCCGTTTTTGATGCATTTGCATTTTGTCAGAATTGCATAATCAAAATGCGTTGGATCCTGGACTTTGGTGGAAAAGATCCATATTGACACTGCTCAGCATTCACGTAGTATCCCAAACTTGTTTTGTCTCATTTTGCCTCCGTCACAGCGCAGAGCCGTGGTAACCTGTGACCCCAACAAGCCAGTGTCACTGAAATCAAATCACGATTTGCCCCCTCATATGTCATGGATCACGAATCCACCCCTTCTATGTTTATGGAGCACGGTTTCTGAGGTATATACACTACCTAGTGCTTGGGAGGGGAGGCATGACATAGCTCACGACAAGCCAGTTCTATGATCACACTCTCGGTTTTCGAAAAAAAAATCTGGGCCAAAATCTTCGAAAAAACTCTGGATCACGAAAAACCTGGAGGATGCAACCCCTACTAAAAAATGTTGAAAAACCCAAGGAAAATGCATTTATTTTTTTGGTGCTACCATTCTCCAGGTTTTTCCAGATCCATACTTTTTTCGATGAAATAGTCAAAAACCGAAACCGCGGCAAAATCCAGAGAAAAATCTCCCATGCTACGGGTAACGATGTTATGCCTCGTATGTTTTGGATANATCCAGAGAAAAATCTCCCATGCTACGGGTAACGATGTTATGCCTCGTATGTTTTGGATAACGAATCCGCCCCTCCAATGTGATATTTGTTATGGATCCGTCTCCAAGGTTTCCCCACATGTGTGGATAACGAAGTACCCCCTTGTATGTTATGGATCACGACTTCCAATCTCGAATGTTATGGATCACGAATTCCCCCNCACCTGCACATCGTCCAGTACAGCCAGTTTGCAAGAGTGATGAACGATTAAATTGTAGTATGCGATAAGTTGTCCAGAATGGTAATTCCTGCCTTAGAATATTGTCCTTTGAAGGTGGCGAATTCTCAGGGTGAAACATGGTCAAACCATTCATTTGGGGAATATTGAAAAAACCCAAGATATCTCGATAGCCCCCAACAAAATAAATCCCAGTGAACAAAAAGAGATATGTGAAGCTTCGCAAAACCTCCGGTGATTTTCTTTTTTTCGGTCTACAACCAGGGTACTAACTCCCCATTTTCATGGATGTAACCCCCTATAACCATGGCAGTAACCCGGCACCTTGGATCGTTCCTCGGCGTCCACAGGCACTTCGCCCCGCAGGCCCATCATGATGCCCACCGTGTCCTCGGCGCCGCTGGTGAAGTTCTAAGAAATTGGAGGAATCAAAGGAAGAAACATTGCCATTGGTGGTTGATAGTTAAAACTAGTTAAGATGGTTAAAAGAAAAACAATGTCAATTGATGTTAATTGATGTTTCCAGCCGACCAAAAAATCCAGTCAAATGCTTCCAGTCAAATGTTGCTTACATCCGAAATGCCCCTTTCATTCGGAAAATGCGGATGAACCACCAAATTCATCAGAACATTTTGCCCGTATTCCCATCGCATTTTCCAAAACAAACCCAAAAATTCTCCAGAAACTTCCCGGCCCCAACCAATCATCCCATTTTTTGGAAAATCCCCCTAACCATATTAGACCATATTACTAGTAGTTTCAATATGTTCCAACCAACTTTCCAGCCATGTTGGATGCCACCAGGTCGAGGCACCAGGACGTAGTCCTTCTGCCGCTTCACTGAGCCAAAACCCACCGTCATCAGCACGCTGCGCGGCACGGCCGCGACGTCGCCGAAGAGCCGCAGCTCCGAGCGCGGCACGCTGAAGAGCGAGGACTCGCGCGAGAGCTGCCGGGCTCCTGGAGATGCCGTTGCAGCCGTGGGGGAAAAACAGGGCCTGGGGGGAGAGTGTGGAACAAAAGATAGTGGTGAAAACTAGGTGGAAACCATGGGAAAGGTGGGACATGAGTACATTTAGATGAGTTTTTGATCGATTTTTGGTTGAATGCCTCCTCAAGTTTGGTAGTAGGCCGGGGCCTGGAAGAAGCGAAGAAACATGCGGTGCGGAAAAGGTCATTTCGATACATTGACAAATGCAAATATTCCATTGGAACATGAAATCTCTATCGTATTATTCCAATCCAAAGGAAAGGAAATCAAGAAGATATTTGACACCACCAACAATCTTCACTAAGTAATATCCAGTTGGATCATTGTTGGATGTCCATTTCCTTATCCAACCCCGAACAAAATCCCCATAAACCCAAGAAGAAACTCCATCCACGCCATGTTGTCCTCGCGCCTAGTTGCCCAGCATCCCTGGAACTCTGCGACCAGTTCCCCCACGGCGCGGGACCCTGCGCCACGTCCAGCGGCGCGTCCGAAGGTATCGCCCGAGGTACAGAGGCTCGGTAGGCCCGTTGCAAGCTCTCCTGGCAGTCCCAGGAATCGGACCCGTGCTTAATGACCATAAGATGTGTATATATATATATATTATAACCCATCTGTATATGGTTCATCTGATAGATAATTGTATATATAATGCAATAGGTATGCATATGTAATTATATACATATGATATATGTATATGTATGTATCTATATATGATTGCTACAGAACGACATGCCCAACGTAAAAAAAAAAAGAATAACATGTTTTTGCTGTGATCATTTTGTAGCTGTTCAATCTTTCCATCCATGGCCACTCCCGAGGTTCCAAAAAGAGCAGCTACAAACTATCTTTTCCAGTAACTTCAAAACCACCCTCAAAAAAGCATAAAAAAGCTACATTGCCTACATTACTACAAAATGAATGACCCAAACTGCTATCCAATTTTGTTAGTCACTTCCAATTTTACTAACAGCTACTTATCAACCTGCCCAAGCTGCCCAATCCCCACAACCCCCACATGCTGCTCCTGCAAGCTGCTGATTTCCGCCTCAAGTGCTTGGATTTTCTCCTTGCCATCCCTGCCATCTTCGACCGCAGAGGCCGCAGTCGCCACGGTCACTGTGTTTGTGCGTCGCAGCTGCATGCCGGCCGTCCAGTGCAACAGCATGAGGTTCCTGAGGCTCTCAGGATCTCTGAGGCATCTGTGGTGCCAAAAGCGGCCAGCAATATGGGAGGAAGATGGAATCAGCGCAGCTTCTCAAGCTGGGTGCAAGTGAATTTGGACAGATGTAACTGATGGAACTGGAAAAACAATGAAGATATCACCACACCGCAGAGTGATGAATAGATGAGGTATTTTCATAAATTTCAGGATCGAAACTTTGAAACCAAAAGACTTGAGAATGAAACCTAGACATGGCAATTTTGATGGTAGAAACATCGACCAAACTTTGTTCTCAAATATTCCATCCAATGATTCTGATGCATGATCTGTTTCATGCCTAGATCTGGTTTTTCAGCGCTCCAACATGCAGCAAAAAGTTTAGAGGCTAAAAATTAAAACGATCAAATCGACGACGAAATATCACAAGCCCAACCTCCCTAAACTATTCTTGCCATAGCCTCCAAACATTAAATCATATTAAATCCACTTTTTGAGATGTAAATTTCCCCGGAAGCAAGTGAAGAAACCCTCTCCATTGTTTGGAGTATGCAAATCTGCCGGTTGTGCACTGCGACGTCTTCACTTACAAGTGGAATCAGTATATCAATGTCCATCAGTATTACCACTGACTATGTTGAAGCCCGCACCAAATACATGACTTCATTAGGTGTGTGGCTATGGGAATTCCCAAATGCAGGATGCCATCTGGATGCCATCTGGTAAAATCTCACTTTGCTGTGGACAACCACCATGTTCAACAGGTACATCATGGTAAATCATCTATATAGGGGCCATCGTCCATAGCTACCTTCCGGCAATCAAACATGGAAATAAACAAGCCATCATTTATATTCATTTATAGAAGTTCTTCCCATTTTTAGATGATGATACCAGCCCTATAAACCTCCATTTTTTGGTGTCCAAGCTGCTGCAGCAAGACCAACGTCCCTGCGCAGCACAGCAACCTCCGCAACAGCCACGGGCTGGCTCCGCTGCTTCCACCCACCCGGGGGCTGGCGCGTTCCGCTAAGCGCTCCATGGCGGCGCATGACTGACGCGCTCCAGGGCCAAGCCGAAGGACGGGGGGTTGAAGGCACCAAGACAGCTGAGAAATTGGATGGAACATAGTGATTTGAGCCGTGAAAACGGAGATTTCAGCAGTGAAAATGGTTGTCTAACCATTGAAAATAGAGATTTAATGAAACACAAGTGGAGTGTTATGGGATAAAACTCACCCACCCGTTGATGTGATATTATATGGGTGTGCCTGAAAATGGTGCGCACCAGGGACCGCTTGAAAAAGAGGAAAATCACGATAGACTGACTATTGGATTGTGGGGGTGCTCTATCGTGTTTACACAAGCCATATGAAAACTGGGGCCAAAAACACCAAAATGATGCCAACATGTCATAACATGTCTATATTTTCGGATCATTGAGCTGGCAAGAATGGCTCTTGCAAAATGCCTCAACTTTCTGAGAAGTGCAGAAGGAAGTCCCACCAGATATCACCATCTGGTCCACCAAAGGGCCAAAGACATGGCCTCCTTCATGGGTAAGTCCAGGAGAGTATCTGATCATTCTTCGATCCCGAAAAGCAAGCGTTCTTGATCAATGAAAACATCCGTGGCAAATGCTTTCGCGGTAGGTCTTTAATAAACCGGCGAATTTTCTAGACGGTAAAATGGCCTCAACTATCCCCATCCCTGTCAACAACAACAGAACTGGGGTCCTATCTCATTATTCCATGCAAGTGTATACAACGCGCACGCTTGAAATACTCGAATGTCCTCAAGATCATGTCTCTGGCATTTTCCAGTGGCTGAGTTCCCTCACAGTTTGGAGCGATGGCTGTTCGTTTCCATCTGAGAACTCCTCACCATGCCACGAAATGAGTGGTCTGCAGTTTTCAACCAAAAAATGCGGATGGGAAAACATGGCTGAAACCCATGCAACACAAAGGCACCCAAATGAATGCGGTATGTGAAACCCATTGATATCAATGGCTTCCTACATGTTTTCGTTGCAAGCACCAGACGCGGCCCCAAAAAAACCGTGAAACCATCTGAATGACGAGAGCCAAGAATCTCGGGAGGCATTTCCAATGAAATGGGACGTATCCAAATCTGGAAAATTCTATCTGGGAAGTATTGATACGAACCTTCGGAATCCTTCAACTGACAAACGTGAGCCAAAAAAATGTCCGGGGTGGGGGGTGAGTTGTGACTTTGGGGGCCTCTCGATTTATCCTCTCAGGTTCCCAAAAGCCTTGAACTGTGGAAATGTAAGGAGTTACAAGACAAATAAAGGTACGAGTAGGACACTATGATCCAACATTTTTGTTGCCATTGCATGATGGTACTCAAGCTTTCTGATCCGGAAGCAGCTTTAGCTTTGAAACTGTTCATATCCAGCCCATATCATGACTTGTTACTCTTTGAAAAACCAAACTTCTAGAGAGTGAAGCTGAACGTTGGCATTAGGATAAAAGTAAACATATATCAGCAATCTAATTGATATACCCTCCGGTAATTGAACATGGCCGGAAAATCCCCCATTTCTTTCCATGACTTCTTCCAGCCCCCAATTTATAGGGGGATGTTCAATTGCCATGGTTGATTTCCAGGGGGTACTCGGATCGTCGGGACAGTCAATTCTCCATCATAGTTTGTCTGTCCATTGGCAAAACCTCCGGCCTTTTTCCATGCCTCCCCGCCCCATGTCACTATATCCTGTGCCAGATCATCATCTGAGCTATCCCCTGGGTGATGCCAGATCCGCAGGAGATGACAGAGTTTGAACCCAAGAAATTTCTGTCACAGACCAAATGGTGCCTCAAGCCCAAGAGAATCCATCAAGAATCACCTTTCCAACATTTCACAACCATGTTTCGGTTCTTTTTGCTGCTCCATGCTGGTGTTGAAAGGAGGGGAACAGCCACGTGGGCGGGGAACTAAGTTGGGATAAACAAGTAGCCCCGATAGCATACAACCATACGTAGATGTTCCCTGAAAGCTGAGAGACACGTAGGAAATGCCGAATTTGGGGACCTCTAACCTACTCGGGCCACTATGATGGGATTTGCTCATCACTACCTACCCAAATATCTTCCGAAACCTTCTCAAATTGTGGTGATTCCAGCTTCGAAATTTGCAAGCGCGCAGGTGTTGGGATTGGAATTGGTTCGGTCAACCCTTCAGTCGTCAGGTCTATCGGCTATCAAACCGGGATGAACCACATGTCATTCTCATTGCCCTATCTGATAGCTATCACCTCTCGCTATTGGTGGGTGGGCATGCGCATGAATTTCTGCTGGAGTATACCCAGTGACAGGTGAACTTCCCATGTGATCATCAGTCAGCCGTGGATTTTCAGCTCCCCACCGGTTCTTTTAAACCAACAACACCCATGGATGACCAGGGCCCCCACTTCGTAGGTGTAGCACCTCGGCAACAGCCATACAGGACTTCAACGTGCCGGTTGGCATGCCAAAAACACCGGATATTCCATATAACCCAATCTAATTCAATGGAAATGACTGCTAAACTCATCCAGAATTCAGGTTTCCGGCAGCAAAAAGGATAGGGAAACCCCAACTTCCAGAGGCTCAGCAGCAGTTGCCCCATCTCAGGTCCCCCTACTCCAGTGGGTGGCTGCAAGGCACCGGTTGCCAACGGACCCAGCACGGGGGCGACTCCTGACTCGCGAGGGCCGAGAGGTGGTACCTGGTACCATCTGACCTTCTGAAGTGGATAGCATGTGAATAGCCAAAGTAGGGATGACCCTGGTGTCACTGGCTGCATCGCTGTAGAGAATTAAACGCATACCCCACAAAAAAATAAACACGTATTTAGGAACCAAAAATGGTGATGCAGGCAATGGATCGGAGGATCTAGCGGGTGCACAAGCGGTATAGTATAACAACCAGGGTGGTATTTCGGGTGCTTCAGAATGGTTGCTGTTTCTCAGACAGGGTCAAATCCCCAGCCACAGGCCTCTCTCCAGGACATAACTGGGCCTATATGAATGTTACCAATGATAGCACCCCCCCCCCAAAAAGAAAAGAGATCGAAAAGTAAAATATAGTAAAATCATGTAAAATCCTACTAAGTTATACTGGTAAATTACTATCTTCAAATAGTTTGTTCCATCTTTTTTGGGATTTTTGTAGTTCCAAATCGCTTCAAATTAGCCAGCCGGAGGACCCAAGTGCTGCGCCTGGTCGAGGATCCTCCGTTTCAGAATCCGTGAGCCTCAGATATTGAAATCTGACCTTGCCTCACATTTTCTGGGGATGCCGAGTCCGAAAATGGTGGGGAAAAGATGTTAAAAAGATCCTACTCTCTGGTAATTTGCTGCATAGCGAACTGGAAAATCATCATGTTTCATAGGTAAATCATCATAAATTATCTGTGAACGGGCCAGTTTTCATGGCAGTGTTAAATTACCAGAGGGTAAAAAAGCTAGGAACATGTAATTTAAAATATGGAAAGCATGGCCGATCCTGACCCATTTAGTTCGATGATTTACCTCTTTTTTAATGGCGATGTTCCATCGCAAACCATGAAATTCCAAGAGGCATCAGAATCACTGATGCCCATGGCTTTCGGCGTGTCTTGGTGACTCCAGCAGCCCATGGGCAAGTTCTCAAAACATCATGTTTGTTTGTTGAATCGAGTCAGATTTCGAGGGGCAATGTCAAATTCAAGTTTTCAATCAGACAGATTTCAGAGTGGCCCCAGCCACTTCATACTCTGAATCAGGGGCTATCAGTTCCAATGAGCTTACGACTTCAGTTTAATCCCAGCTACTCTTTTATCACCCAGTTCCAACGCCATAAAAATCATTGAACATATGTAAAATATCTGAAAATATCCGGGTCTAGACTATGATATCCCTCGACCCACTGGCTAACGGTTAACCATCATCTTCCATAATTTGAATTTGGCATATACCCCATCTCCAGACACGCCCGATCTTGTCTAAACATGTCATAGCAAGAAGGTGACCGTAAAGTATTGAGCATACCTATATTAGACCTATATGTATCTAGATTATAGATATACCTTATATTACATACATATCATATGAGGGAAAAAAAACTGTATCCACTATATATATGTCTTATTTCATATACTCTTTCTTAAACCTGAAAAAACTCACCACCCTGCCCCCCGAAACCCTTCGGTATCGGACTCCGGTAGCATAGCCCTGGGCCCGGGAGGTGATGGTGTGGCCATCAGCTCTTCACGGATCGTGGGCAAAGGCTGCACCAAGGGCCTTGGAACGAGCCGAGGGTGGAGAAAGTGGAGGGCTGGGAGAGAAACTGTGGGATGGAACATGGTTTCACCAAGAAAAATGGTGATTCAATGGGATTTAATGGTGGTTTAATGTGACAATTAATATCATTTAATGGGAAACACTGCATTTAATGGAGTATAATGGAGACTTCAAGGGAAATTTAGATTCAGATAGAAATGTGATCTAGTGATATCATCATTGATGTGAAATTATCACAAAATTGGAATAACTTAAGAGAATTGAAGCGATAAACTGGGCTTCTGGACTTGAGCGGAAATGCCTACGGTTTCCTCTGGCACTATGGTTTACCACGAACTCCAACCATGCACTTTTCCTGGCTGCGACCTGACTCCCTCAGAAATCCTCGGAAGGATTTGATCCTTTGAGGTTACGACCCCACCAAAGGAATGAACGTGAAATGGAGTCCAGGTAGGCCTCGGGACGGTCCGTGGGGTCTTTTGGACCTGGCTGAAGTGTGGGTCGACACTTCTCGATACTTCTGAGCCCAAGACCCACAGCTGTTGAGCATCAATCCATTCTCTACCAGATGGGCCCCCCAATCATAGCTAAGGTGGTTTACGAAGTAGCTTAACTATGCTTAACTATGCTTAACTATGGTTCAAAGAAGATGTGTCTATAGTCAATCAACTTGACCAACAAGCATAACCGGCGGGCACTTGTGGAAGCCATTTCCTGCCCTCTTCGCCCTTCTCTGAGCACCAGGCTGGATTCCGGAGCACCCTGAAGCCTTGGACAGCTCAAAATGGTCCGAAATGGGTGGAAGATGGGTCTGGTGAAAACATGTTTGCAGAAATGGGGAAACCATGGGGAAACCATATGTTCCAATAGGCCCAGAACAATTTGTAATTTCAGCATGTAACATCATGCAACCAGCAAGTTTGAGTTGGTTGGGGGGTGAATTTGTAGCCCATTTCGAACAAGGCGCAAGACTCAAGTAGTCTTTAGGGAGCATCTGAAGACGAACATTGGCAATAACTAAGCAGCTGCAACCCAAAAATGTACCCTGATCAAGTCCCAAGATACCCTCTGGTAATCAAACATGGCAACGGAAAATCCGCCATTTGCAGATGATTTCCCAGCTAGCCACACGTTGATTCCCAGAGGATAATCGTCCCTTTCCTTCTGTGTGGTGATCTGATCAGAGTGGACCCCAAGGTCACGCTCCAATGTGTGATTTCAAGTCCAAGAAATGCAGACAATGAGGAGACAATGCAGGAATAATAACATCTCTCTTGCATGTTTTTTGGCAGGAGGATCCAAGAGGCATTCAACAACATCTTTGCAGATACTTCCAGGAAATTTAACAGTTTGCTACAGAAAATCACCATGTCTTAAAACGAGAAATCATGGAAGCAAGTGGCCATCTATACCTTAGCAAAGGGTCAAATTACCAAGGGGGAAGTCATCCAATTTATTCATTCCAACTATATCCCGCAAGATGTAAAACTGGTTGGTGATAAGTGACATCCCCATTGAATCACTCTCTAAGTGGTTTAAGGGATATGTTTAGCAAAAACCCATACCCTCTGGTAAACTAACATAGCTAAGGGACATCGCATTTTTATGGGAAAATCCACTATAAATGGCCATTTTCAATAGCCATGTTAGTTTACCAGAGGGTATTTGATGGTAAAAACGCCATGGCTTCCGGAGAAGATGTTCCGGGAAACGCATCCATGACACCACCATGAAGTCTCCTTGTCCAACACCTCCCCTGGCTGCCCCACCTTGAATTGCGATCGCTGGGTCGCTTCACTGTGAGCCTAGGTCCCCCGCAGAAAAGCTCGGTGAAGACATGCATTTTTGGTGTTTTATGGATTCATTGATTTTCAAAGGATCGATATCCCCGCTTTTTCTGTGCACAGGAAAGCAGATATAAATTAAATGGGCGAGATTCTTCGATTTTCCCCTGTCCAGTGTAGATGTTTGAAGGGCAAATGCCGGGAGAGAGGGATTCTATCAGCGTCCAAAACTGTGAAGTCGGTAGTTCGACAATGATCTAAATCATCCAACCCCTGAAAAATCAAATCAAGGACTGTATATCAGAACCCCATGTTCGCAGGATTTTGCAGATATCCTCTTGGAATCAAAGACGACAATTGAAAATGAAAAATGCCATTTACACACGATGTTCCCGTTTTAAGGTCCACTTGTAGGGAATTTCTCATAGTTGTGTTTGATTACCGAAGGGTATCAGGTGAAATCCCTATGTATTTGCGTCAGCACTTCCACCTGTCATGGCTGTGCCATGCTACGCCCCTGCTTTGGAAGCCGCACGTGTCGCTAGGGCTTAATTCCTTAGTTACCAAGCAGCAGGGGAGCTGAAGCCACCAAGGAAGCCAAGGAAACCACTTAAGGTTGAAAATCTTCATGGCTCCGCATAGATGTAACCTGTAACAAGTTGAAATTCGTTTAACTGGGAGATTCTCTTCACCCTTTCAACATCTTTCAACTATTCAGATGCCTTCCTCCCAAAGAACCCATTCCCCCAGAAAACATGTGCGCTGAATCCATATCCATGGGTCTCCTGCTTCTCGGGTATCAGATTCAGATCTTATGAGCTTCCCAGCTGGACGTCTCCCCAAGCCGGACCCACGTGCACCCCCAAAGCCTCGGATCAAAATCTTTACTTCCCATTCCAATGAATTATTCATGTCATTAGGATTCCCTAGAGATACCCTCTGGCAACCGAACGTGGTTATTGAAAATGGCCATAAAAATAGTGGATTTTCCCATTAAAAATTGTGATTTCCCATAGTTATGTTAGTTTATCAGAGGGTATTTCAGATGTGTCCAAACCTGAATCCAGTTGGTGATGCAACCATGATGACCGGCATGGCATTTTTGCGTGGGGCCCAGGTCAAACAGCTCTGAGCTGACCTGAGCCACCCATGGCTACCACTTAATATTTGCCCCCCATTTGACCACCCATTAGACCTCCATTGAACAGCCATTATACGCCCTAATCATCTACATATCATTTACATTCTACACTTCTTAAACACCCATTATATACTATGCCCATTACCATCAGCATACCCGTATAGACGAAAAAAATCGCTTTTTTTTAGCCACGCCATCAACAACATTCGCCAAGGCGCTCGCTCATCATGGGCTGTCACCATGGTGCTGTAATTCAACACCACCCCGGCGTGACTCAGCACCTTAGGCGACTCTTCAGAGGGCTATTTGCCCAGCCTCCGGTGTCATCAAACATGGCATGCCGGAAAATCCCCAAACTAACTGGAGGTGCACAGAAAATCAAGTGTAAATGGTGGATGTTCCATTGCCATGTTGGATTACCCCCATTATTGCGATTCTAATGCAAAGCAAACATAGGATACACTAGGACTAGGATGCCTACGAACTGAATGGTTCCAGGGCTTCATCAGGGTTTCAATGGGCATGAGCCCAAACCAGCTTAAAGGGTCAGCGGAAACCTTCGTCGCTAGAGTTGAGACACTCTCCCAACAAAAGGGTCCAAGAAATAATTGGCAACAACATCAGACATCAACAAAAACTCGTTGGGTGGTTTTCAGCTATCCCGACAAACTGCTCGTCATCTCAACCAATCATCGACAATTAATCATCGACTTATTTGCAAGGTTTAAAAACCACAACTATGACTGAAACCAGCCCGAAAATCATCCAAAATCCACCCAGGGGAGCCACCTCAACAGCCGCACAGCTTTTTTCACAACGACTTCCCAGAAGTCCCTGATCCTATGCCGTCCTGCCATTGGCGCAGCTTCCATAGCATGCAGGACCGGTGGCCACACACTGTCCATCCACCGTGGAACACTGGAGGAAGGCACCCTCCACCTGGAGAAATCAAGGGATTTCAGGATGGTTCAACGGGAGAAGTCATTGGTTTATGGCGGGTTTATGACCTTCTCACGTTGGAAGATTCGTTTCCAGTACATCCCCATGATGGATATCCCCAGAATACCACCATGTTTGCTGGTTCAGTCACCATTTTGTTGTGGTTAATTCATATTAAATCATTCTAAATCCCCACCATATAGTAACTCCCAAAGAGATAATAAAGAAATGATACACACACACACATATATATATATATATACAGTATACACATTTGTTTTTTCAATATTGATCACTATCCCCAGTTGGATTTTGACTTTTCCATCTTTTGTTTGGGGGAGGTCTTGCTACAAACCAGTTTCGCTCACCTTGTCCTCATCAGTCAGGACATGGACGAAGTGGGTATCGCAATCATCGACCTCCAGGTCGCCACAGACGCCCATGTGGCGGGTGCCCTTGCACTGCCTCAGCTTCCGTGCGGCGGCCGGGGGAGCTCATGGTATCTCATGGCTAATCATCTAATCCCGTCCCCTGAAAAAAAACAAAAGAAACAGTGGTTTTGAATTTTGGGGATGAAAAATTGACTCCCAAGAAAATGAGACCATACGATGGGGCTGTTTGATGTTGGGGGTGGGAAAATTCATGGATCACCCTCTGGTAATCAAGCCTGCAATGCCGGAACATGTTCCATTCGCTTCGATTTTCCCAGCTATAAACTTACATCCGTTTGATGAAGGGTTCCCAGCCTGCAATGTCTGATGACACCGAAAGGTATCCCATGTGATAGGATGATCATACGTGCATTTTTATCATGGAAAATGTTAATGTAGGGACACCCACACACCAACAAGAACCCATACCAGTCTTTACATCAATGAAGGGTAACACATACATAATTAGATATACATATAGCACATACTTGCCCTCTCCACACACATAATGAACGCATATGAACACCTCTTCACAGCCTCTACATCCGCATCTTCTGTTTTTTTCTAAAAACAGCCTCGGAATTCGATCTTCAGGTCCTCATCATTTTTCTTCCTAAAAGATTTCCGAGATGTACATAGACCCAGTTCGTTCCACTGGAGCCATGGCATCCAGCCCAGTCGCCCAACGTCATGCTTCTTGCACTCCCACTTTGCCCAGACCAAGGTGGTGCGGTCGCCCACCCAGTTGCCACTGCTGCTGCAGTCTGCGCGGTTGCCACCACCGCAGTAGTTGGCGCTCAGACCGATGCCCACCTTGGGTGATGTGATCAGGAAATCTCATCCCGAAAATCAGGGGAAATTGGACGTGTTTTCCCATTTGGATCGCGATTTAATATGGTTTTATTTAATGGGAAGTGCCTTTTCGGGGGGAGGATGGTACTGAAATTAGTCATTCCTTGTTTAAAACTATCACCATTTATATTATATATTTGTAGAAAATCATGGCAATACCATCATTCAAATCATTCCCATCTCCAATGCTACAATGAGATACACTGATTATGATAAACGGCCTTGGAGGAGGGGTTGAATCTGTGATTGCTATTGGAAAGTTGGAATATAAGAATGACAGAAGGATCTGGTGTGGTATTGGTTCTATTCATTCTTGGGGGGGGGGGCCATATCGGGGATTTGAAGATTAGGGGGAAAGGATATAAGTTCGTGGTACCACGAAATTGAAGAGCAAACAGCTCAAAACCACTGTCCTTCTGATTATGATCCATTTTTCTGGGATCTTTATGTAAAATCCATGGGCATCATCCCAAGGTTTCAATCATGTTCTTGGCATTTACCAGGGTCTGGAAGAAGCTCCCTGTGAAAACCCGTGGGCCAGGGTTTCTTTACTGTAGAGGTGGGATGGCCATGGTGAGGTCAGTCATGATCAGTTTGCTGTTTAGATGGGCCATTTCATTCGATAATTTCAAATCTACCCCTTATCAAAAAAAGTAGTGATTCTCCATGGCAAAGCAATGACAGCACATGATAGACTTAGAAGGGACGTAGAAGGGACAAACGCACAGGGAATCGTTCCGATTTACGAGACTGAAAGCTACAATTTAGCTGAAATCCTTCCAGAAACTTGCCATTTTCATGTTATGTTTGTTACGACTATAAGTATCACTTCCTTCAAACAATATCAAATTCCATCAAATTCCTCATGTTTAAGCTTTAACAAGGTTTTTATGTTGGGTGTCCATGTTGAAATGACATGTTTTTTCCCGCTGCATCGTTCCAAGGGTGAGCCACGCTGATGTCGTTGGCGGCCGTGGTGGCGGGGCATCCGGAGCCATCAGCGACTTGCATGCAGAAGACGCAGGCCTCGTCGCCATGTTTGTTGGTCGATTTTTCTATACCCTGAGATAAGGATAACAAGGCTGTAAAATTGGGATAGTGACCCGAAAAATAATCATGAATTTCTAGATGTTTGTTTGGGAAAACAATGGAAACTCCAGGATTTATAGATGATTTTCCCAGCTATGAACCTCCATTTTATAGGGGATTTTCAATGGCCATGTGTGAATATGTTGAATCTCACATGTTCATTTCTTGAAGTTGCCATCTTGGCGGCTGAAATTCCAATTTCTCCTAGTTCAGATCCATCCGCATCTTGTTTGATCATGCAAGCTATACTCCAGCGTCACCAGCCAACCAAACCAGACAGGTTGCATGATGAAAGGGATTTGGGCCACCTAATTTTCCCCATTGCCCATCTTCAGAGTTACTCCCTGGCCACCCATAGTGGCGGTAGAACATGGCAAGATGGGCATACATGTAGTTAGAGAGGTAAAATGACATGTTTCCCTCCCTTTGTGGCTGTCATTTGCCTAAAATGCTGGTAAATCAATAATAAACCATCCCCAATTTCACCAGAAATAGCTGCTAGAAACCATTCCCAAATGGCTGGTTTCTTATTGTTTTACCAACATGAATGGCTTGGAGCAGCCCCTGTTCCAACGCACCCCCTGTTCGCCTTGCCGCAGCCCGAGACTTTCCCGGGATCGGAGCGGCATTGGGGCGCCGGATCCTTTACAAACTCGTCCGCGCGCATGAAGGCAGGAGCCCGTTGCCTCGAAGCCAGCTATCTACCCTCTGGTGAACTAACATAACTATGGAATATCACCTTTTTTGATGGGAAAATCCACTATAAATTGCCATTTTCAACAGCTATGTTAGTTTACCAGATGGTACATGGCTCTCCTGGCTATCAACCTACGCCATGAAATATGGGGAAATTTACATATGTGAATCAATAGTATTCTCGAAGTGGTTAACAGGGCATGCCATAACATGGATGTAAGAATCATGGTGATTTAGCGCGACAAGTCTTAGATGTGAAAGGTACGTTTTCACAAATTCAAAGATTCAAAACCCAAAGTTCACACATCTCTTCTCATCAAATCCTGTTTCCTTGAGGCTTACAAAAAAGGCAGGGTGTCCCGGAAATCGACACATGAGGAGAAAACATATCAGGAAACTCTTGCTGATTGAAGGTTAGAAACCCTGGGTTTCCTGGATATGTTCCCATAGAATGCCATAGAACCTTGCTCCAGCCTGGGATTGAAAACCCGAGTCCGAGCCTGGAGTGGCCATACTCACCCTCCCACTTCTTCCAGAAGGCTTGGCTGTTAAAGCCTGGAGACGGCTTGAAGGGCCACCAAAATAGTTGGGTTATGTATGGCTATGTTACATGTTAGGGTTACATGTTAGGATATAACTATGGATGTTCATCCCCAAAGATGGCATACTTCATGGGTTTTAATCCGGAGCCACATCGAACTAAAGTGCTACTGAAATTCCCAAATCACCATCAAAAGTTCCGATCTTTTTCGCCGACTGCCTCCGGTGGGCTTGATCTTGATGTCGTTGGTGGTGATCAACTTCTCCTAAGATCGGAGGCATTGAGGTGCCAGTTGCACGATTGATCCGTTGAGTCATTTGGGATGTCACCCCAGCCACAAGTCTTCCCAGGAATTCAGTCATATCACGTGGCAGGTGCTATTCAAAATATTGCCAGAATAGACGAGTTTGAAATCTTCATTCAACATAGTCAACTACCCAAGCGTGGGACGGCGGCTCCGAAATTGGGACAGTGATGGCAAATCAGAATGTGAATTGCTAAATCATCCAACTAAATGGGGCATGGCTTCCACATCAAACTGCTAAAAAACCAGAGAGTAGATTCTCCATACCATATCACCGTCCGACAATCCAATCAAAATCAGTGTTGTTGTCGCTTCAAGAAATGACTGTTTCCGGCAAGTCCCCACTGGCTGAGTTTGCCCTACCCTCTTTCTTGCTAGGGCATCCAGTGGGGTTGCCCGTCAATTTAATTCACGCAAATTATTGTTCTGGGTTGGTCTCAAAATAGGGTACCCCAAAATCCGCTTAATCAAAATTGTCCTTGATAGATGGTTGTTTTTATCTCTCTCCATCGCCTTCTCAAAGAGTTCAGCTGAGATGGTTATTTTGATGGTATCCGCTTTTTTCAGACAAACCCATATAGATGAGCTGGCCTTGGACAATTGTGATTATTTCAGTTGCAGAGTTCTTTGGCCCCAGGGCCGCAGTGGCGAATCACCAGAGGCACCACAACCGTCCAAAGTTCGGGCTTTGAAACATTTAAGTCAGACCAAGTCATTCTTACAACTCTAGCTAAATTTGAGCCCCAGCCCCTCACCATCCTGGAAAAATCCTTCGCAAAGTCACTGGGGTGCTCGCATTAGCAAACTCAATGACCACGGCATCGCTGAAGCTGGCCGTGTTGGTCTGGATCCTGGACGCTGCGGTTAACCCTGGCACCTGGCTGTTCACACCAAAGTAGCTGGGATTTACAGATGTTCATTCCTCCCAAAGTATGGTATAGGTTGCGATCCACCGCACCATGTACCATCCCAAGTGGATTTTCAATTCAGCAGATTCAGACATTTTGGACCACCATACTGTGTCTGTGGCAGAAACATGTACGGCCAATCAGCATTCCCTGGGGTCCCATCATGAAGGATGGCATATCATGCATGGCTGGTGGGTGCATGGCTGGTGGGGCATGCTCCGGTGGAATTTTGTGGTCCTTGATGTGCTACGCATACAGGCTATAGGATATGTTCTTTCCAGTGGAACATAACCTAACATATCCCACACTTTTGATAAACTGTCCGGGAAATCCTTTCGATGGCCATCACAGCTGCAGCCTCTGTAGCCGAATTTAGCTGAGAGTCTTCAAAGCTGACACACCCTCCAACTTGTGAAATGCAAGCGATTTGGCGTCATATTCCTGTGACAAGACCATGGGGAAGCCCAAATGATGCCAAAGTGGAGATCAAAGTGGAGATCAAATTGAGGTGCTGAGCCGAGCCAAAAATGTGTTTACATTGCACCAACAGCCAACGACCTGGATTGAATCGAAAAGTCAGTGGAGATTCAACCAACGAGAGTGGGGATAGAAATGGGGATTCCATCGCTTCATGTAGGCATCAAAACGGAGATGAATGCCACACAAATGTGGGACTGTTCAAAACATGAATGGATTTTCAAAAGGCAAAAGTGAAGAATAGAACAAACATGATATTCAAACCAATGCGATGACGGGGCGTACAATTAGAATCGATCAAAAATAAGTATACCGTGCCGTGCAATCATCTAAGAATCATGGACCGCTATCTGTTGCTGGCCGTATAGCCAAAACGATTGGCTGATGATGGGGCTTCAGTCAATAGTAGTCAATTTCCTCTGGCTGTCGTACGGGTAATATAAAAATATGTAAACATGCATCAATATCCAAATATATATATATATGTATATATATATACATATGTGTGTGTGTGTGTCTGTGGGTGGTGCGTGGCGTGATGTATATATACATATATAGACACAATTTTACTTATATCTATATATAATATATATTATACACTTATAATCACCTATGTATATATATGTGTGTGTATCAATATATATCTCTTTCTGAGTTTTTGTTTGATCCCCGATTCAGAATTGCAGAGTTTCAATGGACTTCAGTTTGGGGATTCACAAACCCCCAGGATGCTTCTGGTTGCAATTCCGATCCTCTGACACTGGGAATGTCACAGTTTCAAAGGCCCTTCTATCGCTGAAATGGTGATCTAGTGATGATTTATTGGGCTTTCATGGGAATTTAATTGGATTTAACAGGGACAACCACCCACTTTATGGGATATACTTGGATTTAATGGAATTGTATATAGCCATAATGAGATAACATGGATAACTACCCTGTGGTAATCTAAACCTGGTAATGGGAAATCACCGTTTCACTAGGTAAATCATCTGCAAATGGATTATTCTTCTTCTTTTTTATTGCCATGTGACCATATGTGCTTGCCGGAGGATAAATCAACAGTCAAATACATGAGGTAAACCCAACAATAACCCCCCAGTTGGGGGATAGCTAACAGTTTAGACACCACCATACACCACCTATTTCTTTCTTGGAAACCATTGGGTATGGTTTATATCATGGGGTTTTACCATTAAAATCATTAAAATATGTCCACCCCTGCAGCCAGGGTCACCTGGTGACCGGGGAAGCTGTCATCGAACATCTTCTCGGGCTTGAAGGCCACGCCGTCCTTAGGTGGACGGGTGAACGACATCCTCCAGTTGGTCTCAAGTTGTGTGGTGTCAAAAAATACCAGCCGTCCAGCTAACATAGAAAATTTGAATTTGGGGCTTGAAGACTACCTATACCTGTTTGAATGCTTGATCCTCAGGGTTTTGTTTGGGGGATGGTCGTCAGTTGATTCAATGGATTTAAGGGAAAATCTGAGTAATGGTGTCCAGTTTTAATCTACATAGATGTTCCCTTGATCCACTTCTGGGATAGTTGTTTGAGCTTGAAGAACATGAAGCCACCCGCCGGTCACCAGACCAGGATACACGGGCCAAAAACTGGGTTCTGACAAATCAGCTATGCATTCGAAGTTGTGTCAGGAATTAAACCAATGGTACAATGGATTGGAAAATCAAGAGAAATCTGCGGGAAATCATGATTCTTACCCCCAAAGCGCCACAATCCATGGTGTCAAACCATCCAAATTGCCACAATCCAAACGTTCACGTCGGATCTTCCCAGCATTTGCATGCAGCATTTGTAAATTTGTCATACTTGAACCTTGCCATGGTTAGCCCAAGAGTCTGTCCAGCGGGGGCTTCCATGGCAGAAGTCATTCTTGGAGAGCTTCATGACCTTGGCTTCAGGGGGGGAAATCCAAAGTCCATGAGGCAATGCACAGATAAGCATACTGTACATGCTGTGTATAGGGCATGTGATGGCGCGTGAATTAATGTCTATGTCACTATTCTATAGGTCTTTGGACATCGGATTGTCTTCAAAGTCCAAAGAAGTAAGAAAAACCCTGCAATTTAGATATATTCAGACGCTACCAGCAAGCCGCCCCGTGTTACCCACTTCCGTTGGAGGCTTCAGTGCATCCGAAGACTACGGGTCCTTTGGGATGTTCCATGCATTTCCACATCAGTCAGTTGGGATCATGAAAATGTATGAAATATCATAAAAAATATGATGAAACGTCATGAAATATCAACATCATTGAAACCACCTACAGTATATACCTCTACTTACCACTAGAGTCCTTGCCATCCTGCACAGAAAGCCGATGGCAAGCGACCAACGCCCAGCTGTCTCCGCCCTCCTCGCGCACCAAGACATCACCCCCATCCTCCACGCTGTAGACCTGGGCTTTGTTGGTCACTGCATCGGTTGGAAAATCTTCACCGGAAAACATGATGTCACCCACGATTTTTTTTAGGGGGTAACCTGTAGGTTTTCCCATACACCCCATGGTTAATGGTCCCAAAAATACCTAAATCCCCAACCTCCAAAAAAATAACATTGCTATATATTGCTAGTATAATATGATGGGGGAAGGATTATTTGAAGGGATCGGATCCAATACTCAAGCAGGACTTCCGTAGGCTGTTTGAAAAAAATCGGGGGACGGGAGAAATTTCTTCATGTCCCTCTGATTAGACTCTTGACTCTTCACACTTCTACTAAAAGGACCTGAAATGTAAACTTTTGAGTTGAAACTGCAAAACAGACTTGTAATCCGAGTTGTCTACTTCTAAATGGTCATCCTTCTCTCAGATTGGAAAGTCCGTTCGCAGGAATGGTCGAGGGAGATCAGGAAAAGAACAGAAATTTCGGGCAGCGAAGCACATTTGCAAGGGTAGAATGGATGGACCGATGACCCCAACTCCAGAATTTTGCATGCAACGATTCTTCCTGCTCTTTGGCCTGCTCTAGATACAGATATAGATATAGATATAGATATATACATCACATCTATCTCTCAAAGAGTTCAATCTATTTGTTTGACTTGTTTGTATCTATTTATCTATCGAGATATTTATATACACACACACATATATATATATATATAATTTGGATCAACTTGGTATTTCAGATCAGCTATATACTTTATGTCATGACTCATGACATATCTGCTTGAACACCTCCATTGCGCATTGCCCAGCACCCCATCGCTCCAGGTCACGGTATGAGTGCTGCGGTAGCCAGACGCCAGGCGGCCCCAGAGCAGGGTCCGTCGATCGCCAGCCCAGTTGCCACTGCTGCTGCAGTCGTTCCTGTCGCCACCGCCACAGTAGTTGCCGCTCAAACCGATACCTTTACCTTGGCCATGGCCATGCCATGGAGACCCCCTGGGAAACTAACAAAACTATGGAAAATCACAATTTTTTAAAGGTAAATCAACCAATAAATGGCCATGTTCAACAGCTATGTTAGTGTACCAGAGGGTAGCAACGGATAGCAATGGAACTGGATCTCATTTCACAGACTTGGCCACCCCACACACCATGGGAAAAACATGGAAAAAAACCATGTCCGCCCACAACTACCTTGACCTTCCGAGCCCGCAGAAAAAAAGCCGCCCTGCCAGCCAGTCTCTGATGTCATTTTGGTCTGTCTTGGGCAATTCCAGACCCCCAAAAAGGGTTTCAGAACAGATTGAAAATCAATAAGTTTTGAGTCAGTTCTGGAGGTCCAAACCCATGATTTAAATCACGGGTTGCACATGGGTTGCACACGGATTGTGGAAAACTGAGGTTTGTTTTGGAAACCCTAGGTTTCACTCGGAAACCCCGGGTATTTCAGAAAAAACACGGGTTGAACATGGGCAAATCACGGGTTGCACACGGGTTGCCGGAGGTCCGAAATCCCGACCTGAACTTTTCGAAGTTGAATGCGTTCAAATTCAAGAAAATAGCAAACATTAGTCATTTGACCTCAAAAATTATTTGAATATTGGATACGTTACCTGAAGGGCAGGAATTAGAGGATAGAAGGGGGAACCATGGAAAACCCAAGGTTTTGCGCGCAAACCCAGGGTGTGTGGTTTGATCACGAGTAAACCCAAGGTTTTACTTTACACCCGTCCTTTTTTGAGGGTTTGGAAGCTAAGAGTACCTCTACAACTACAACCACAACTACATCTACAACACAAGTAAAACTACACTACAACTACAACTACGACTACAACTACGACTACAACTACATTGGGTTCGCTCTGCCATCCATGATTCACAACAACCAACTTCTCCTATAGGTTTCCTATCTTTGAAACTTCCGCCACCGCCTTGTGCGGTACTACTGGTAAATGATCAATATAATTCGTAAGTCCGTAATATTGTGGGTAAAACATTCGCAAACCATCCCCAAATGACTCACCATAAATTGGGTGGTATGGTTACCATTCCCAAATGGGTGGTAAACATGGCATTGTTTTACCCACATTACTTGGTACGTAGTTGGGGTAAACCATCCCCCAGGGGCAAGTGAAATCCACCAGAGTTGCTGATATCGTTGTGTGCACTCCTGGCGGCGCAGGGTTGTGCACTAACCGGATTCGTTGCAGCATCCCCGTTGTTCAAAAAGTCACGTTACCCTCCGGCAATCACCCAGAAATCCCCTATCAGTGGAGGTTTCAATTGAAGAATGATCCAACTATATCAATGTTGGAAAAACCATTGTCATGTTTGATTTTCGGAGGATAAATGAAGCATGTCCTGCACCATAGTCGCAATGAAATTCCATGAAGTACAATAAAGTACACGCACTTTAATGTGGCTGTTGTTTGGCGGTTTTAACCAGTCATGGAAAGTCGTCGGCAACCGAGTCGGACCTCACGCCGCACTTGTCTCCATCGCCCGCTTGCATGCAGAAGACGCAGGGTTGGCCGCAGCCGGAGGGCTTATCTTCCCTGGGACATCGGTTGGTCATGGGGATCACATCGGTTGGTCAAAATTTCAAGACCCACAGAGGTTTTTTGGGGTCATTGGTCAGAAATACTCCCAGTCTTTTGGAGTTCTAACTTCTGAGCCAGGCCTTAATAATCCTTAATATCCTGGGTGCGCAGCTAGCTAAAACAATTCAAAATTCAATCCCATTTCAATTGGAGTGGCCATAGTTGCGGACTCGGACTCAACATAAGTTTTCAAGATTTAAGCCTGATACAGACACGACAATGGAACCTACCTTGGTTTCCATTCTGATTTGATTCACGCTGGAGGATGGGGATGACGATGATGACAATGATGATGCCGACCATGACAATTATTACGATGAATGATGACGATGATGATGACGACGACAAAAGTGTCCATGATGGTGAGGCGATCTCTCCGGCGATAGTGCTGGTGACATCTTGTGACTAGTGAGGTGATGACATGTGATGACTTTCCAGACATTTTCATCAATCAATAGCCGCAATAGCCAATCAATTCCCAATCAATTCCAGGTCTCTGCCGTGTTTGTTTCCCCTTCACGTGAACCACACCATCCAGTAACATTCTTACAGCCAGTCCCCACCTTTCACCAGCACTTCAAGTGAACAGTTCTGGGGCCCTTCACCATGTAATTAGTTGCTACCCTCCGGTAATTTCACATGGCTCGTTGGAATCTCCCAACTTTTCATCTGAAAGTATGGGGTCATCATTGATAATCATCGAACTATATCGAACTAAATTGACTAAATGGGTGGTTTTTCACGGCCTGGTGACTGGTGAAAGTACCGGAGGGTACTTGACTTGCACCATGTTGCGGGTTGGTTCGGCACTCGGGTTCTGGAGATTTCACAAACTCTCCGCCGCGCATGAAGGCAGGTGCGTACTTGCGGGAATTGCCATAGGCCTGGCGTTGGATTTATTCGCATGTTTTCAAGTTAAGCACACTGGTGAAAAATGACAAGATATGACAAGAATGGGGGTGAACCATGAAAAATTGAGGTGTCACTAGCAACTTTGATGGGAGTTTAGCAGTAGAATTGGCTTTTCATCCGATCTAACCGCAAAATGGTTCAGTATTAGATCTGTTCTTTTTGGGGGCTCCCCCATCGGAGGGTTGTCAATTGGCCATGGTTGCTGTAAAAACCACCTGTCAATGTACATAAGCCATCAATTTTGCAGCACCATGTTTGATTGGTACTGTAGCTTGTATAATTCAAGGTACCGTACCTACGCAATGTCAGGTCTACGTAAGAGGCACAATTCAGGTCGACGGGAATATGACCAAGTGCTGGTGGAAGTTGGTGGCTCTTCCCGGCATCAAGTTGCGAGTGGATGTACAGTATCCCGCAGGACCTCAATGGAAGCATATATGTACCCATCAAAAATGGCTCCTTGGAACATGCCTGGTTGGTGCTTGAGCCACCCCCTTGAAAAAACTCTCGTGATGGGGTGACTGTCATTCCAACGAAACAAAAAGGATGGGAAAAAACCTCAATATCTTATAATATATGTATATATATTAAAGTCAAGCAATGCCAAACCAGAGACAAGCTATCTTGTTATTAGTTGGGTCTTTGGCGCGTCTAGGTATAGCCAGCTTGTGGCGTTCTGGTTGGCTACATCCGGTCATATCATAATCCACGCTTTGAACCTCTCAGATTGAAGTCCTCACTTTCTCTTCAACTTAGGCATCACCCTCCTGTAATCAAACATGGCTAGCTGGGAAATCCCCTATAAATGGAGGTTCCAATGCGAAAATCCTCTATGAATGGTGGTTTTTCCACTTCCATGTCTGATTCGCGGATGATGTTTGCCCGAGATCTTTATTCATGTTCATACCATATCTATGAGATTTCTTCAGACCCGGTACAACTAGCCATGCCTCACCCCATCCCCATAGCAGCTAAGCCTTGGTCCACGGCCCATCAAAGTACTTCTTGGTGTTGAAGTCACCGGTGCCGATGATGTCAACGAAGTTGGTGGTGATCAACCGCTCTGCGGTGTCTGCGAACTTGAAATACACCTCCGGCGCCTCCTGAAACATTGAACAGATCCAGCTTTTCTAAAAAAGGAGTGGCGATCCAGAAAGGCCCCAATCTCCGCAATTATAGACCTATCTTCATATATGGGCCAAGTTCAAACCCCCCAAAAAAAAAATCTGGAAAAACAAGTTCCGGACTTGAAATTCGAGACGTTCTCCAGAATGTTCCCATGTTCGGCCATAAATCACTGAACTCAAAACAAACATCTTGGAAAGATGATTTCCTAGGGAAAGCGTTGCCATTTTGCTCGGCCTGTGAGGTGGTCCCCTCACTCAGCTCTGCTCCTTTCCTGCTCCTTTTTTCCCTAGTCCAGGATACTGGTTGTGACTCATTGTGACCTCAAATTTCCAGGTTAAAGAAACCATCAGATCCCAACTCGGATCTTCTTACCCAAATTTCAGTCCCAAATGGCTGAAACGAAGTGCCCAGCTGCGCTTCTGCAGAATCTGTCAGAGATAAATCTCTTGATGATTCCAGACAAGAATTCTCCAATGCCTGACCTGCCTTGATCTTTTAATCTTCAGAACATCATATGTTCCCCATGAAATGGTCATAAAATGTCATGAATGTTTCATTTAAAAAAACACAAGTTGGGCCCAAAAGAAATCACCCATGTCTTACCACTTCATCCCATTCAATCCCATTAAATCATCATCAATGACCATGTCATCCCATTTCTCCTCAAAATTCGCTGTGTTGGTCTGGAGTTTCACCGCATCAATCCCTTTCAGACGATGAAAGGCCAAGCTCTTGGCATCGTAACCACGTTGATCTGGGTGGCGGTTTTCGCGCGCAATGTTCTTGGATTAGAACGACACTTTGAATAATGATAATAATGTGGGTTTCACCCAAGAATAGATGGGAAAATCATCTGTAAATGGCAGTTTTAATGGGAAATCATCTGTAATGTGAAATTCACCCTGGCTGCCATAAACAACTACCATGACTGGGGATGGTTTGAATCCCACCCATCAAAATGGTAATGATTCGGGATGGTTTATGAAATTGGGGGGTACAAGTACCACATTAAATTAAACGACATTCACACCACTTGATAACACCGTCAATTGATGTTATCCTGATTGGATTTGTTTGTTGCGATTGGATTGAAGCGAGCGAATTTGGATGAGATTGGATAGGTTTAATGTTGTAAATTAAAAATGCACGAAAAGATGTTTTTTCTGGTAGCTGTGACGCTTTTCTGTAGACTTCTTCTCTTCATGCGACCCGGGTTTGGAGGCACAAAAAATCTGGCATCGGGGCTCCAGATTTATCGACCATTTACCTGTATAGAAAATGTGAATTGAGGATACACAGGTCAATGAGTGTTTATTGGAAAAATCCCCTTAAACCTTACCCGCGACACTGGGACTTTCCTGAGTTGGCCCCTACAGTCCAATTCCCACAACATCCAACCGCACCCTCCAACATAACTCCAAGCGTCCGGGGAAGGTGCTGTCCAACATCTTCTCCGGGTTGTGTGCTTTGCCATTGGTCCACCTGGAATTGAGCACTCGAAAAAAAGGTCAACACGCCACTTGCCCATGGGGGTGGTATTACCATCAATTGGTAAGGGTTCTTTAAATGACAATTTTTGGTGAGATACCCACGTATATATATATATATATACATATCCCGTTGTTGATGGTTCATTCCGTTCCCTATTTTTCATGGTGCCCCTCTGGTAATCTAACCTATGGGAAATGGCCCTCTGGTAGTTGGATGATTGACCTGTTAATATAAGAATGGTGATTCTCCGTAGCCATGCAACAAACTACCAAAGGGCATTACCCTCTGGTAAACTAACATAACTAATTATGGAAAATCACATTTTTTATGGGAAAATCCACTATAAACGGCCATTTTCCATAGCTATGTTAGTTTACCAGACGGAATCCAGACGGTATGTTTTGATTGTGATTGTGAGCATCCTTGTGGTGAGAAGGAGGATTGAAACACAATGGTTTTTGCGAAAAGTGTTGGGAAAATTGGGAAAGGGTTGGGATTGTGACTTATTAAATGATGATTCCTCCATTTATTGATGGTTAAATCATGTGAAATCCCATCACTCCCTTGCTTTCAGTGGGAAAAACACAAGGACTCCGCGAGCCCAGGCCTCTTGTCCCCTTCGCAAAACTCGTTCTTGCTCAGCTTCATCAGCAGGACCCAAGAAACACCTCGGTTCCAAGGTGGCTGCGGGTGAGGATCCCAAAAAAAAACATCCTTTATGTGTGGAGGGTCCCAAGTTAGGAAAAAAAAAACGGATGTTCTAGATGATGTGTCCTCCACAATTTCCAGGCTTCCAATTTTTCTATTTGGGGCTTGCATGGGGTTGCTATCTATTCAGCTTGAAATATCGATTTTGGAACCATCTAGGATCGAAAATGTTCCTCGCGGTTTGGACTTTGAAATCTTCCCATTGTTGTCGATTCCCCAGTAGTCATGGTACCCTCAGGTCATTTAACATCCAGTGGCCATATGGAAAATGGTCCATTTAGTTTGATGAATTACCTACAGTATTAGAAGTGGTGATTTTCCATAGCTATGTCACAAAGTACCAGAGGGTAAGACCCCAATGTCGGATGGTTTAATCCCACAACAAGCCCGTCAATTTTCTCAACGCTTCCACCGACAACAAGCCCTCAAATTTTCCCAATCTACCTTCCATAATTGTTATACAATGTTATATATACTGTACATATCTATATCCATAAATGCACATATACTTACGCTCTGCTACTGGAACATCGTACATATCGTACATTTGTAGACTATTTTCCCATGCGCATATAGATTGCCATTTACTTTGGGGATTTCAGGAGTTCACCGTTCTTGAGCCATGTTTGAGGACACCGGAGGGTATCATCATCACCTATTACTCTCCCCATGGTATACCCCATCACTTTTCCAACCTCTCCGCAGAGAATTCGATGAAATGCAATTATATCCCAATGTTCTCCCAGTAAAAAATATGTTACCCTGTGGTTATTTAACATAGCCATGGAAAGTCCCCTATAAATGGAGGTTTGTAGCTGGGAAAATCATCCAAAATTAGCCATGGTTTCCATGGCTATGTGAAAAGTAACCCGAAGGTAAATCATGTTAAGTCATGTTGAATCCCAACTTCTTTAGCAGGTTTACCCTCTGGTCAACTAACATAACTATGGAAAATCACCATTTTTAATGGGAAAATCCACTACAAATGGCCATTTTCAATAGCTATGTTAGTTTACTGGAGGGTACCCAGGATACCCAGGACCGCCCAGGCACCCTTCTCCGTCTTCATCAGGACCTTTCCGACGCCCGGGATCTCTTTCACCTCGGTCTCCGCCAAGGTCTGCTGCAGGAAGCTGCTGTTGGCTGCAGCGAGCTCCACCGTGTCCTGCGTAATCATGGCAGCCATGATGAGTTTAGCCATAAAAATGGCTGGTTTAAATGGGTTAGGATATAATGGGATATAAAAATGATTTACCCCTTGAAAATGGACAATGAGGTGAATTAAACCTTTGAAACTAAGGTGGTCTATAGTAATCCCCAAATGGATGCCGACCAGTGTTTCCAGGATGTCGAAGAGATGAAGTTTACTTCACATTTCCAGGTGTCTCACTTTTCTAATATGGGACGACTATAATGGTGATTTGCGTTTGAAAAATGGGGAAACACGGGGAAACTTATCCCAAGGTATGGAAAATGGTGATTTAACCATTGCTTTCGTAGGGATTTTAGTGGGACATGTTGGGGGTGTAATGAGATATGGTGGTTACAGGATCACTCAAGATGTGAACATGATTGAAGTGACGAACATCTCCATGTGAACTTTTGATATAAAGTGACATGTCTAGAAGGAAACTGCGATCTTTAGAAGAAATTTGGCCATACACATATCTTTTGCAAATTATCTCCATGCCCGTCCCCTACTTCTAAAGCTCTCCTTGGTAATTATTGTTGACGGTAGGCCCACCATTCTCAACGGTTTTGACTCATTGTCTTGCTCAAATTCCCTTTGCTTGTTCACTTTCCATGTCTATGAGTTAATGGCCGCACATTTCTAGTTACATCCTCTACTTCATTGGAAAAACACTGTAAAACCTAACCTGTTAATTGTGATCCCCTGATCATGTTGTCGAAATCAAACTTCGCTCTGATGTTCATATAAATTCGTTCCCCAGCTACAGGTTCCCATCATGCAGCGAGCATATTTGCAGCAAAAGAACCCACCTATATTTGATGGAAGCAAACCTGTCGTTTGCTCCAGTTGTCCTCTCAAAATCAATCCGTTCAAAAGTGCTCCAACTCACTCTAGAGCCCAAAAAATCAGCAGCTGAATCCATTGAAATCCACCTAAAATCCATCCAAAATCATTCCAAAATCCATCCAATCCATCTAAAGTCCATCTATTCTCCCACTTTTTTCAGATAGATTCCATTCCCAATTTCCAGTTTTCATTCAACTCCTCCTCCTCGGGCAGGTCGCTGGGGGCCTTCAAAATGGCGCATGACTTGAAAAGTGCAGATGTCTGATGCGAAGGTATTGGAAAATGATGGGAAAATGATAGGAACATGATAGGAACCTGATAGGAAACTATGTCAGAATATGGAACATGATGGAAACGTATAAGAAATGATGGAACAAAATGGGAAAATGATGGGAAAATTGCTTGAAACAGGATTTGACATACACCGTGATGGACAATCAGCTGCCTCTATGAGGAGTTTGTATCCCTTTGCAGCAAGGAATAAATACGAAAGACAATTCCATCTTGATTCGCCATATCTGGTGGATTAGTCCTGAGTAACCCATGGTTCCAAATCCCAACAAGATCAGCAAATCCAACATACCCTGCAATCACTTAGCCTGGTGCTCCGAAAATCCTAATCAAGGTGCTAAACCCAAGAACAAACCTCCAATGTTCATTGCTTCATTTTCTTGCAAGTCATTGGGAATGGGCAAGTCATTGGGAATGGCTGATGGCATGCAATTCTCCAAATTTCATCCCAACCCCCTATGTTAATGATTAAACCCCTATGAAACCCTCAGGTTTTAATGCATCGATGGATGTAAATGTCACAAATCATAAACCAAAATGCGGGATGTTCCAGCCATGCCCAAAACCAGGTGCCCCAGGTGCCTCTTGCATCATCTTCTCCTCTTCGTCCACGCTCTCCCCAGCCTCGTCCTCGCCTTCCTCAGAGGTCTCGGAGGTCTCAGCAGTCTCAGCAGTCTCCGTGTCGTCATCGCTGGAGCCGCCCTCCTGGGGAATGCCGGCGCGGGTAAAATGCTGAATGCCCCAGTACTATTGATTCTGTCCTGCATATTTTGGTTCAAGGAAGGCTCATATCCAGTTCGGGAGTAGTAAACATATCTCGGGTACAATTTTGCACATAGATAGTAAGAGAATTTTCGACTACCACCAGCCCCCTCCCATCCAACCACCTGCACCACCATCTCACCATGTCACCTCCTTCATTCTGGCCATCTCCAACTTCACCTCCTCCGCATCAGCAGCATCCACCGGCGCCTCATTCAGTTCGTTGAGGCCGCTGACGTCCTCCTCTTTGGCCAAGAACTTGGCGGAAAGCACCAAGCTCAGCTGCAGAATCACCAGGAAAAGCTTCATTTTGGGCAGTTGGAACCTCCAGCAGCTGGGAAGCGAAAATTGGATGATGGGACGAAAGGGATGGGGCCCGAAGGCGGTGAGCTATGAAAAAAGCGGCAGAGCAAGGGCAGGCACCAGCCTTTAACGGAGTCATAAACTGGTTCTGGGTGGCTGGTACTGCGCGGAGATGAAAGAATGAGAGAACGAGGAACCATTCAATTCCAAACATGATAAATTTAAAACGTGGGAATGAGGTTTGATTTGGCTGATCAAATGGCGATGTTGGCCCTTTTCTACCCATGGAAAATCCATCCCTTTCATTCTGGAAACCTACAAAATACCCCACAACTGAATGCTCCCATGCTGTGCCTGAAATGGCTGCAGGTGGCAGCTGGAAAGATCTCGAGCACGAGAACTCCAACGGGAACAGTAACATTTGGGCGCCAAAGGAGCCATATGTTTTTGAGATGGCTAGCAATTTTTTTGGAGACAAAAACTCTCCAATTCTTGGGGGGATGATCACTTCCAGTGGCATCTTCTAGACATGGGGCATGACCCTTTCAGCGCATCCGTTTTGAGATCCCATGGCAGAGCTTTTTGCCAATGGTCTATGATTACCAGTCTTGATCAGCAAAAAAAACATCAGAAAACCAATTCGTGTCCTCATCATCCAACCAATCATCAATCGAGAATAGATATCAATAGGGGACACAATCGAAGACTCACAGGGCTCCCGGACCCGCAAGCGAAACCGCCAATCCTCGGGCTCAGCCATCAACCTTGGCGGCTGCCTGGCCAATCCCTGCCTATGGCTATGTCATCATATAGCCATGGTAATCAGATATGGGAAATCACATGAAATCACCATGTTTAAGATTGAAGGTATCAACAAATTCAGTGTGGATAAGTATATGTATGCATGCACGCATGCGTGCATGGTTGGCAGTGTTCTATTACCAAGTTTTACTGTCCCGAAAGGCAAAACAAAATGTATATTGCATGTGTGCATCTATGGTCAAATGAGCCATGAAATGAGAGCCCGAATATCTTCGCAAAATAGTTGCTGTGCAGCAGCGCATAACTCCAGTCACATTTTTTTTGGTGTGTTTTCCTGCAACTGCAACGCTTTGATACAGTCCATGCGCACGTGCTCATGCGTACCTAAAGTCCTAGACTCGCTAGTCTTGCCATGTAACGAGTCTTTACTCTTTTTTCTGTCCATTGTGCCAGATCCATACGAGTACAATTGGTTTTCTATCTAATCTATGTTTCTCGATGTTTCTGTTGATGCCTCATCACTTCACGATCTTTGAGAGCAAACACTTGGGATATCTATTTGAGGATTATCTGATGATCTTGGCATCGAAGGTGCAAAATCGTCGAGAGATTGCTTGTGCCATCCCCCCTGGCCTGTGAAAAAGCAGATGGGATTTGTCTGGAAATGGGGCACCCCAAATTGTGACAGTTCTATCATCATTTCCCCTATTAAAATGGCCATCATGGGGTGCAGTACCTTATTATTTTCAGACACACCCATCATATCCCATCATCATCATCATCATCATCATCATCATCATCATCATCATCATCATCATCATCATGTTGGTTATATCCTATCATGCCGCATGGTTGTTGGTGAAATATCTATTGCCCTCTGGCAATCTGACACAGCTTTTGATTTTCTGGCAACTTGGTAGATGAATTACCTCCTAAAACTCGGTTTGTCAGACAATAGGGCACCCCTAAATCCAATAGGTAATCCCTATTGGCCCCATTAAAATCACCATTTTTGGGGCATACCCCATTTCCAAATACACCCAAATGGTGGCTTTTCCATAGCTATGTCGGATTGCCACAGCGTCCCCCTGTGGCACCGGGGCCAGGGCTGCGGATTGTTTCGGCGTACTGGGATGATCTCGAAGTGATCCTGCGGGGTTGCTGGCCTTTCTAACAGAAACAATGTCTACATATCTAGTATCCAATACCACGATGATAGATGATATGATGTATTATATAAAAATTTGGTAATTGTTGATATACACTGTACACAACATCAATATAACAGTTCACAGTTCACTAACCTGAAAAGTTCCGGCTATCTTGGGACAGTCACCCCTGAGATTCGCCATCATTCCAGTGAGGTCGCAGTGAGGATGTGAGGTCGCTATCTTCGGGCACTTCTCCTGCGCCATCATGGAGCCCCAGAGCGTTCCTGAGGCCAGGTCAGATCCAAAATCCAAGGGAAAATCATGGAAAATTCATTGGAAACCATAGATTTTCCCATGAACTCTGGGGGAAAATGCGGTTTCAAAATTCCCAACTATATAAACCAATCCATTGACAGGTGGGAAGAAATCCAGAAAATAGTAGTTGTTAAATGTGACTATCATCTGCTTTTCGATGTAGAAAGCGTGGTGGGTGGTAAGAACATCAGAAAGAAATAGAATGATTGTCATGAACAATTTGAGACATGACAGGCAAGGATGTAAGAAAACAAGCCAGCAAATCAACAATGAGGAACAAGATCAGGGGACTCATGCCACTGAGAGAAGCATAAGCATCATCCCTTAAGGATGATGCTGCCTGGAATCCTCCACTTGCATAACTTACCCTTTACCATCCGCTGGGGTGTGTCTGAAACCCAAAAAATTGAGGGACCCCAAAGATCGCCCAGAGCTTGTCATGCCCAATGGGGAACAGAATTTTGATCAACAGCCATGTTATGGGTTTACAGTTTGCAGTATCTGAACATAGGGTACCCCCGAAACTTCCATGGAGTTTGTCATCATTTGCCCCACTAAAACAGTCATTGGGGACAACCCCATGCTGACAGCCATAAAACTGGAACCTCCTGTGAGTATCTCGTCGTTGAGAATGCTCTCCCACAACCCTCCTGGCACCGGCAAAGGCAACAGCGAGGGGTGTGACACTTTGAAGATCTGGAAATGGACTGAGTTTGGAATGGGCAATCCCTTATTCCCACTTGTATCCCCCCAAAGAAAGAATTTATGAAACCATATGTTGGTGCTTTACACCCTCCATTTCTGGCGAAATTTAGGGATGGTTTACTATTGCTTTTAAAGAAATCCTGCTGGGATGTGAATTGGGTAAACATCCCAATGCTGTCGATCTCCGTGTGTTTGCGACCAAAGAATCTGTTGGATATCACACCCTCAGATAATTAATGAAGGGAATGGAAGCCGCCCAACGCAGTGATGGCGAATCATTGCCGTCTCTTTGGAGGCCACCCCAAGCGCATCGCTGCTACTCGGTCGCTGACAGCAGTTAGAAACTGCGGACCTTCTCAAGCCCCGATTCAGGTCGATGGAAAAAACATGACATTGTTGAGAGAGGGTACCATCAAATCACACCTCTCAGACGATTTCTGGCATCTTTCAGCCCTGACTTGGGGAATTTCCCATCTCAAGGCACTATATCGGCATATCATGGCATATCTATGTCCCAAAAAATGCCCTCCAAACGTCCAATTGCCATGCCAGCCCTGCGTTGGTAGTAGCGTCCCACTCGCAAGCGAGGAGGCCGCGGCCCCTGGATGTCGTGGACTTGTTCCGATGGAGGTCACCGGTGATGGTGGTAATTGTTGGCAATTGCATCATGGAAAATGGTGATTTCATGGGATTTAGTGGGGATTTAATTGGGATTTAATGGGATTTAATGGGGATATAATGGGATTTCATGGGATTTACTGGGGATATAACATGATATAACCAACCTTTTTATGGGATATGGCTGGATATGGCTGGAATGAATGGGATGATAGAACCAAGATGAACCAAGATGAACCAACCCTCCGGCAATTGGTTGCAGTTTGCAAACTGCAAGCCGCGGCCCATGGCTAGTTTGACGATTTGCCCTTTTGAAAACTGGTGACTTTCCACAGCACCCTGTTGGATCATCTTGATTCTTGATAGTGACAAGGAGGATGAAAGACACCATGGTTGATAAAAATGCGTCGAGAAAAGCTTTTGGTGCATGAATCATCAATCATTATCTGATATACATGATGATTGCTCGCGTTATTGATGATGTGAAAATCTTCGCCATTGCAATCTCCATATTCCCAATCACCACCACGTCAGCAGAACCAGCATTGGTGCTCTCAATCCAACTGGGTGCTGGTACGGTGAGCATGTGTGAATCCACACATCCAGCTGCGTTGATGCTACATGATGGCTGACTTTGTTAGATAATCCCTCTGACGAGGTCCCGAGCTATAGCCTTTTGGGAAGTTGCGAAAAACAGTAAGTCCAGAGTTGCTATTTTTAAGACCCTTACACAGACAACTCAGAACTCTACTGGGACCCCTTCACTGTTCCTGGCAAAAAAATAAACAACCCCGGCCTGAGACTCGCAACAGAAGAAGAGCTGTCTCACCTCCACACAGCAACTCAGCAGCCAAGCAGGCGTGGCTGGATGGTTCAATGCATTGGCCAAAATCTCTGATGATAATCTCGAAAATATGTTTTAGATGGTTTTCCCAGCTATAACCTCTATTAGAGGCTTAGTCTATTAGATCATCAGGCTTAGGTCTCTAATAGAGGTTTATATTTTCCAAGATTATAATCCCAACTATCGAAAAATATATGTTAGTCTATTAGTTCCAGGATTTTCCAGCCATGGTTGATTCCCAGACAGTTCCGCAACATCGGCATTGCACCCAGGCCAGGCTCCCCGGAGACCGAACCTCTGCCGGAAGATTCGGGCGCAGCTCGTCTCCATGCACCTGCTATGGAGAGTCCGCCTCGAGCCTTCACCCCATGAATAGAAGCAACTAGACTAGGGTTTCTGGATCACTATCTCTATATTATAGCCCTAAATCAATTGGATTGTTTAAATTTGTCTATAAGGTGTATCCCTTCTTCCATGCGATTTAACACTATGGCACGTTTCCTGAGGTGTAGATTGGATGGTTTTGAGGGATGATTATGTGTAAAGATTGCCTACATCCACCATTGTTTCCTTTGGAAGTGGCTAATATGAACATATATGAACGGGGTATGGGATTCCATTCCATATTCTTATATCTCTATCTATCTCTGTCTATCTCTACCTGTATATCTATCTGTATCTCAGATGATATGTGAAGGCAGCAATTCCCCCAGGTGCCCATCCTCCACTTTCTTCTCCCCACCTCCAAGCAGTACAGCGCATCCGCCGGAGCTTCCACGGACGAGGAAGTACGCCTCACAGGTCGTCATCCCAGGGTGGAAGAGGCCGGTATTCTCCAACCCCCAGCCATAGAAAGGTTGGAACACCTGGGAACTATAGGGGGAAGCCTAAAATCTATTGACATGCTGGAAAAACCTGAAGGATGGAAAGGATTCCCAACTTTTTGTGGATCAAGTCCCAAGTTTCAGGACTTAAATCCTAATTCTTCTTGGAATTGTTGGGCCTAGAATTTTCATCCCAAGTTTCACGCCTTACATCCATAATGTTCATGAATTTTAGACCCCAAATCCCAAGTTTCAGGACCTTAATTCCTCAATCGTCATGAAATTTAGCCCTGAAATCCCAAGTTTCAGGCCTATATAAACCTAAACCCCCCTAGTTGATGATTTTTTGGGTGACCTCCCCATTTTTTATTGCTCCCTTTGCTCACTCCAACGGTCCCACCAGGTCGCCCGCACCATCGCCCGGCCACCGTTCCGCTGGGCGGGTGGAGCAGATCCAGGCTGTCATCCAAGTCCTCGAAGGGCCTGGGCGCGTTTTGATTATTCTCTGGAAATTGAACATGCTATGGAAAATCATTAATTTTTGTATGCTTGATGTTCCGGAAAAAATGTTTTTTTTTGCGTTTTCGGGTCTGACACAGTTTTCCTTGTTCATGTGCTTATGTGCGGCATTTTGGAACGTTTAAAGTTTAAAGACATTCTTAAATGGAGATTTAATATTAAAGAGCCAGCATTTTTTGAAACTAAGAATCTGTCTCATTGTTAAATTTCCGAACGGGTGTTTGATTTCAACTGACTTAGTTGAAAGTATGTGCTCATTATTGAATGGTGATTCAATCCAGCAAACACTCTGGGGTTGAACAGAAAATATTGGGATTTGACCTAACCAACAACACATGTGGAGTTAAACGAATCGGAATTGAACCCTCGAACTGGAGAAATGGCAGGATCATTAAGATCCAGATTGAACGAAGAAAAGAAAGGAGTTGATCGACAACAACTGGGGGTGTAGCCAGCAAAAATGGTGTGTTTCATGGTGTTTCATCGGCAAAATTTAAGCCAGCAAGCTGGGGAAAACCTTAAGACATCATTGAAGATGTGTACTGGGAAAGCGAATGCGGGGGCTGGAGCAACCCTGATGTAGATTTTTCCCGTGCCAAGCTTGGACGACCAAAGGGTAACTGGGTAACCAACATCACCATCCTCATGAACCTCATGGTAAGATGGACCCCCAAAATGGCCTTTCCATCGGAAAAAATCAATGGAAAATCGTCCTCCAAGCCCAAAAAATTGGAGGGGGTCCACCGGGTCCACATCAAAAATGGGAAAATGGTGCAGCTCCAATCTCCACGTCTCTCCACCAAGGGTCCCCCTCGGTGGGGCAATGCGCTTGTCAGATGGAAAGGCCGTAGGCAACGCTTCAGCTGCTGGGCTGGGGCCAAGGACCTGGCTCATCGGCCGTCATCTGAAACATACACCGATTCAAGGGGAAACCCAAAGGGAACCATGGTTTTACCTTTCAAAACATGATGCTGATTCAACTATCATTTTTTTGGCATTTCACATCATTTCACCATGAGGATCCAACCAATGATTTTTCGATTTCAAGGAGGAAACCTAACTACAGTACAGAAAATTATTGTTTCTACCTGAAATGTACGAGATACAGGGGAATTGATGTCCATTTCTAGATGATTTCCAAAGCAAACACGTGGAATATGCTTGGAATTACCTATCCAAACATTTCAGAAATGGGTGGTGCAAGCAGCGAGAGCCGTCCCGAAAGGGTGGTTTATTACTTTAACGGATTGATGTGGGCAGGGCAACATCTACAGGAAATCATGGTTCTTACCATTGCATCTTGGCACGATCCTGTCTATAAGTGTTCCGATTATCCACTTCCGTCATGTCAGTTTCTTTTAAAAAAAAAGTACTGTAATTCTTGTACTTAATTACTTCAAATTATCCAAGAGTTTTAATTACTTCAAACTATCCAAAAGTTCATCGATTCTTTTACCCTCTGACACTTTTCCACATGGCAATGGAAAATCCATGAAAATCCAACCGTTTGCATCCATGTCTAGATAGTAAAAACCTCTCAAAACCTCTTAAAAGCCTCCAGTTGTAGTGGGGTTCCATGAATTTCCATGGTTGATGACACCATGATGGCGCCTCGAATTGGAAGACCACGAAGGGCTTGCGACTTTGATTCTCTGGAGCAGTGACCTGGGTTAACCAGTGATTGCTTGGGAAATCTGGTGGTTTCATCGGATTTCTATGGTGATTCATAGCATTTCATAGCTATTGAACCAACCAAAATGGGGATGTGAATGGGAAACAGCCTCCATTGATGGATGTCGCTAAGCCATGGCTTGCTAGTTCGACCACGTGATGATTTACCGTCCATGAAAACGGCGATTGCCCAGTTCGCTACGTAAAATTGCCAGAGGAGTCCAGAGGGTAGCTATGGCATGCCATGGATCAACATGTGAGAGTAGGGCTCGGAGCTTTCTGCGTTGGAAAAGCTATCTACGTACCAACTGGGATGATCTTCCAGACACATCAGCAGGCTAGTGACTTAACCCCCGTGAAAAATGTCACCTGTTGGGTGCATCATCCCCTTTCTAGGGTGGAAACCATAAAGCAATAATAGAATGGATGACTCCATTTCATGGCGCTGAAATCCCAACGTCTTTCCAGAACCACCAATGTAGGTTGCTCAAATCATCGACAGCTTGGTTTGAATAGATTCCTTAGTTTTGTTTCCGTTGAACCTTGACTTTCTTACAGGTTTACCTCCCATGTGATGTTAGATGTCAATGTTAATTGCTTAAACTAGTGCCCACTCTTTGCCATATCAGTTGATAAAATCGATCCCCTACCTAGGTTGGGCAAGGCCCGATTTGGTTGCTGAAATCGCCATGATTCTTGGTTAAATCAAATCTGTTAAATCGCAAATGTCCGTAAATCCTGCATTAGCTAATCACTCTTAAGCTGTTCAATGACTGTTTTTGCAGGTTAAACGCTTAAAACCCAATTCTGGTTCCTTCGATTGTCAATGTTTTGTCTTGTGTTTGCTTAAGTAGCCCCCAAACAATAAGAACATATAAGAACTATTATTCCCTGAGCCCATTCCCCAGTCCTAGTAGATTTTCCATTGGATCAAATCATCGACTCAGCAAAGCCAGCCGCTGTTCCTTCAATGGGTTTAGGGGAACACTTACAGGAAACCCCCTATATTTCATGGGGGAAACCCCATGGTTTCTATGGTTTCCGGATAAGATGTTCCCTTCAACCAATCCGATTCAAACATACCTGGCACGTTCCCTTCTGGGCTTTATGGACATCCACCACCGTCGCCAAAGCGATGGCGTCGCCGTGCTGCAGGCAGTGCTCACCAGAGTCTGCGGCGGAAGTTGGCTCCCGAAATCAGGGGGGAGTTGACCAAGGAAAATAGGGACTTCACCAATAAAAATAGGGATTCAACCGTCACAAACATGATGTTTTAGCCAATGAAATAGTAAAAATACAGATTTAACCAACCAAAAATAGAAATTTGACCAAGAAATGTCCTGTGATTCTGTCTTGAGATTTTGGTCAAACATCCGGTGATTTCGAATCTCATTTTCCGGATTTCGGGGTATCAAATGCTTCTGCACAGAAAAAGCGTATTTTTTGGCCTCTTTGCCCCATCCAATAAAAAGGTTTCGCTGCAAAATTCTCCAGCCAATCCAGGTGACATGGATATGTTGTAAGTCCATGTTTTTATGGACCCATCAAAGCTACCAGTGCCGCCAGCCGCTTCCGTAAGGGGATGGCCCTTGGGAGCCCGGGCCGTTTCCAATGAAGTGCCCGTTGAGCATCACACCGTTCAACGACAGGCAGAGCACTTGGAAGGACGCCTCAAGGGATCTGAACGATCTGAATCACTTGCTTTGTTCACATCAAACACGATAATAGTTCTCTTCACCAGGAGGGATATTGGTGGGGCGAATCGGTAAATCCCATGATTCATCATTTTGGCCGTAAATGGAGGTAATTCCCGTCACCTATTGGGCATTTTGCAGGCCTGCGGTAGCGTGCTTTCCTGGATCGACGACCTTCTCACAAGCACCTGGCCAGGGGTACCCACAAATGTCTCATCAAAACAGCTGCTGTCATCTAGCTGGTGCAACCCCCAAAAAGATTCAGAAAAGTCAGATCGGATGGGAAATTTGAGTGGAGAATGATGTTGCCTTTTCGGCAATTTTTTAGGGTGGCTTGCTATATATTCATTCCGGGTGTGTCTGAAAATGTGGAATTTACGTGGCCATCAAGTATATAATAGCGAGAGTGATGATAAACCCGTGCATGGATTTAGGGGTGCCCCGTTTTCAAACCAAACGATCTAGCATGTCGTCTATCGAGGGGTTCATCCACCGCACCTTCAGATGTTCCCGAGACACTGTGCCATGCAGCCTTCGGTCGGGGACCAAGGTGTCCCAGACCTCAGTTGATCATTTTTGATCCACCGTGACCAGAAGAAATTGGGAGATGATGAAAACCTCATGGGAGATTTAGGGATATCTATGATATATATATATATATATATATAGATAGATAGACAGATAGATAGATAGATAGATATATATATACATAGTAAATATATATACATATAACATATATATATATATACATACATAATATATATATATATATATTATATACATATGTACACATATACATATATATATACATATGTACACATATACATATATACAGTATACACATATACATATGTACACATATGCTACTAATCTATTATATGTATAGTATCTTTACATGTCTTCTGGCTGCACGAAAAGTGCTTCAAACCCGCGTTTGTTCTTTTTTGCTGGTTTTATCCTTGCTATTGCCAATGCAAAACGTGGTTGAAAAGTGCAATTAGCTGTTTAGTAGTTTTGGTATTAATTATTAAGATGATTTAAGGGTTGCCGTATTTCGCTACTAGTTCCTGACACCCTTTTTGGGTTTTGTGACATGTTCTTGTGGGTCGGTGCTTCTGTACCCGCACTTTTCTGGGGTGACCGATCCAAGTCCAAGTGACATGTTTTGTAGGAAAACAAACAACACGAAAGAGCTAAAATAAAACGACCAACAGCAACAACAAGAACAACAAGAAGAACAACAACAACAACAACAACAACAACAACAACAACAACAACAACAAACTGCAATGTGGATATAACATGTGATTATACCGATTATACCGAATGTTGTGGAACAGCTGACAGCGGCAGTCCGTTCAGCTGCCCCTTGGGTGTTTCCTAAATGATTGGGGTGACAAATGAGGAACAAACACTTTTTCGGCCATCTGATCAAACCTACCTCCCGTTGTGGAAAACAAAAATAGTCTGCCACAGGCTGTTTAATTGGTATGCTACTTCTCTGCGTTCAAAAGCAGCACGTGCAAAATAGCCAATGATATCTACATATGGGTCAAAAAGCAAGGGCTTGTGATTTGGGCTATCCCCTTCTTCTTGCTCAAAATCTAAGATCCCCATGTGAAGCAACCTCTGAGTATCTTTTGAAGGCCCTGTGAGGCCTTCCAAAGGAGCGAAACACACTAAGATATAGCTGTATATCCCGGAAAAAACGGAAAAATGGTTCCACATGGTTATATTGATAATATGTCATATATTCATTAACTAATTCATTCACTTATTTATTTATTCATTTGCTTATTTATTTATTTATTTATTTATTTGTTTGCTTATTTAGGCTTCTTTGCTTATTTATTTAGTTTCCAGGTTTCCCACTTTTTGGATCTTTTTGGCATCTTCTTTGGGGTTGCCATAAGCTAAAATCAAAGCCTGGGGCCCACACAGCTGGCGCCTGGGCCGTTCTGCCAACCACCAGCTCAGGCATGGTGCTGGACCTGGTTTCAATCAAGCCGTCATGTTGTCACAGAAATGGGAGAGGTGAAAATCATGGAAAATGCCCGACTGAATTGATTGTTCAAAGGAAATCAGCACATAAAACCTTCACTCAACTGTTTTTTTTAAGGACATCTTAAGACATCCCTCTCCGATTTCTGACATCTCCAGTTTTCCAGCCAGACATCTGGGCATCCCTCACAACGAGCGCTGCTGCGGCGAGAGCTTGGCTAAATCCACCCCCTCCGCGTAGACGCACCAGAGGCGGTACGGCGGAACGGCCTGGCCGATGGGCCAAGTCGGCCAAGGAACCGAGGGGGGCGACAAAATGGCCAGGGATTGTGTCCTGGCCATTGTCCAACATGTCTCTTGAAAGGATCTTGGTACACCCACCTTTTCTTGAAGTGATGCTGACCAGAAAAAAAACGCCAAGCCACCACCATGAGTGGCTACACCCACCATGAGTGGCTACACTATCTTCGAGGAAGTGAACTCATCGCAAGCCGAAAGGTAAATCAAATTGCATGGGTTACAGCCAGCAATTTCAGGAAAAATCTGGTCACAGAATGATCCTCAAGTCTCCAAGCTGGCGGCATGGTCTCTGACAGCTATTGATCCTCTCGTGAAATTCTGATCTCAAGTTGTACCTTCTTCCGGCTATCTACATTTCAGTTGGGAACGAATGGGACATCTACCAGTACCACCATCAAAAAGACACCATGGTTGATGTCCAGATTTCAACGCACCCTCCAACAATCAAACGTGGCAATGGAAAACCTCCAATTTCATTCAATGATTCTACCATCGAAAACCTCAATTTGAAAGGGATGTTCCAAGATTTTATCATATTTCCCTCTGGTTTTCCTATTGAAACCTCCATTTTTGGTCGCAATTTCCCAGCTCTGTCCCTATGTCCACCATCTCCTTCCCCCATTGTCGCACCGATGGATCGAGCAACTCACGATGCTCAACTCCCCCACGTCCTGGACGATGGGAATCTTCGGGATTCTATTGGTTACACAAGTTGCACAAGATCCAAGTTGTAATTCTAGGATATACTGGGCAACATCCATTTGAAGATGGGAAGGCTATTATTATTTCGAACCCAATTTTAACACTTTACAGCACTTCCACTTTACAAAACAGGCAACTATGGGAAACTCAAAGAGGTGATCCTCCCAGGGCCCAGTGCATTTCACGTCACAAACGTTGCGTACACGCAACACAGGTGTGGAAACCCGCAATATCATCAATATGTGTACTTTATATAAATATATAATATAAATATCATCGTTATACATGTATTTGTACTTATTCTTTCAGATTTCGACCTCTCTCTCTCTTATCTAATGACATTTATTTACTGTTTATATTTCATTTGTTTCTTAAGTTTTCCTGGTGCTGTTTTCCGCATGCAGACATCATCAACGGCCAAGCCTGGCACCATGCCATTTTGATGAGGAGTCGGCCAGGGCCTCAGCAGCCAGACCAGTCTTTGCATTGACGGATCTGTTTTTGGCGGGATCAACTACGAGAAAAAAATGCACTAAGGTCTTAATATGTCTGAATACTCCAAATAGATAGACCTTACATGGAACTGGGAACTGGACCTCAGAATGATACGCAGCAAAATGACATGTTTTCCAGGTTCTTCACCTTTTTTTCCCTTGGAAAACTCCCAAAATCCCTGGCCTTTCACCCCCTTGATGTCCCCCCTGAGTTCCAACGGCGGCCCGCGCTCCGCCACGGCTTTGGGACGCGGCTGCACGGCTGCCGGCGCTTTGACCCTTGGAGGAGGCCTGGCAGCTGGATTTCTATCGCTCTATTGTTGCTATGTCTAGACTTATGATTGTTATCATGATATCATCATGATTAAACATATGCATATAATTATCTCTTTATCAATTTCTTTATCTGCGTTATTGTTATTATAGCTATTATTAGTAGTAGGATTATGATTAGCATTTTTATTATCATTATGACTATTACTATCTTTATTCTTATCCTCAGGATAGCTAAAGAATCCTAACAATGTGATCTTGAGATCTTGAGTTGCGGCCTCAACTCTTCTTAAGATTTTTCTTGCGCTAGATCCCGTGCAAATGACCAGTTTGAACAATTTTTAGAGGAAAGAATTGCCTTCCAACCCCCATAACGGCCAGGGTCTATGGTGATTTGGAAGATCTTCCCACAGGAGCATCTTCTCAAGGCCCCCGAGCGGTGGCGGTGGGGGAGGCCCATAACTTTGCTCCTGGGAATTGGTGACCCCGGGACCTCCCAAAAAGCCCTAAAGAAAGCCATTTAGATGGTTTATAGTCAGTTATGATTTTTTAATACTATGTTTATAGATACATAAATAATATAAATAGATGTTTATGGCATGGTTTTGAGACACATAAACTAAAAACTTTACAAGGTTACAACTATGGCTCATAGATGTTTATAGTATGACTAGTAAGATCGATATCGTTGTTAACTATTACTTGTATAATTGGTTTCACTGCTGCTTTATAATGGTTCCGATACCTCAGTTGGCTTACAATCTAACATTGATAACTATGTGTGTGTGTGGTTTATTAAGCCAATTTGGACCTGGGTGGCACCACTTTGTTGAAATGTTACTTTATAGAGCCCACCAGCCTGACAATTCTTTGTCTTGGTGGATTTGCTGAAGGGCCCAAAATACCAACTTCCCAGTAGCTTCCTGATTTCCGGAAGATGACCCGAACGAGGAAAAATGAGGAAATCATCTATATTTCTGTTCTATATCTATCTATCTAGCTAGTTATTTAACAATCGCCTTCAGAAAATTTGCTATATATACACCCCTAAAATCCACTGCTCAATCATCAAGTTCCCCGTGAAAATTCAGCAAGCCCAGCTCCATTTCTCAAAACAAAAGTTGCTAATCTGGTATATACTCCAAATGTATCTCAAATCCATCCAGATCCAACAATGTACCATCAAAAATTGCCATTCGAAAAACTGACATATCCAATGTGAAATTCCCAGGTACTGACCCGAATCTCCTTGGAGTCTCGTGGCTGTCTCCATCCCAAAGGACCCGCAGGTGGTGCTTCTGGCAAGTCCACCGCCCTGGGCCCAGGGAAGGATATCATGGGATTTGTTTGTCCACGAGCACAATGGGCTCCCAACTGATTCTACGCATTTCATGGGAATATAGATATTGAGATATATTGATGATGATGATGATGATGATGATGATGATGATGATGGTGATGATGATGATGATGATGATGATGATGATGATGATGATGATGATGATGATGATGATGAATGATGATATCATGGGAATATAAATATTGGAAAAATATGATGATGATACAAGGTGATGCCCCAGTTAGTCAGTTGTGTTAGCGCGAATAGCTCCAAAAACCTTTGGCTTGCAGCCCCTGCTGAATCCAGGAAGTGCCGAAATTTTGGCACATACACTTACAGCTCAAAAAACTGGCATCAAGGCATCCATTTTGAGAGGTCCCCAAATGGTCTGCGTTCAAAACCTTGCGGAAATCGCTGGCAATCGAATGATGAAGTCCCCAAAAATGGCCGCAGAAACATGCACAAAGCATCACGAACTACGAGCATACAAGACAACAAAGAGATCCAACATGGCTCTATTGTGCCACTGCTCATAGTCAAAGAAAATCTAACTCCTTCAAAATTCTTGGCCCCTAAGCTGCCAAAAAAACTGGAAATTCTCCAGGCCCTTCTGTAGTATCAGTTATGGCATCCATTATCAGCAAACCACCCCGGCCTGATGTTAAGCGCTGGGACGTTTGCTTCGATCTCTCCATGATCGTACCTGGTCAGAGAAGACCTTACATAAATCAAAAGTGCTCGAGAGCACAAAAATAGCGTGCAGGACAACGTCTAAGACTTGCTCCTTCAAGATTTTCATGATATGTTTGAAATATGTTGTTTCTTGTGTGCAATCCACCTAACTCTTGGGTCAAAGCCTAAGAACCCCCACAGATTTCTTGGCCCTGAGCTTGACCGCCGGGGCACTGGATGCCGAAGGTTCCATCACGGTTGATGTGAACAATGCGTCCCCGAAGCCTGAGTGGCTGGTATCTTAGCAAAAATTCGCTGGATAGATGTTCATCCCCCAAAAGAAATACGGCATTTTGTGGCATTCAATGTTTTTAGTTAATCCAAAAGACAGCCAATACATTGCCCTCCAAATAGGAATAACGTCATCAAAGTCGCAGATGCAAATAGCTAAATAGTGCCACCAAGAGTGGTGTTGATCTGACACAAATCGACAGCCTTTGGAAATCAGGCTTATAAGGTCACATCATGTCACATCCCAACAAAATCGGCTGCTTTAGCCTACCATTCATGTTTCCATCCTCACCCCCCAAAAAATGTCCAGTACGCTATCTGCAGCTTTCACAACATGAAATAGCCCAAAGCGCTACAGAAAACCAAAGAAAACCGTCCCCTTGGAGCACAAGTATCCGAAATACGGCTTTGTTCTGAAACTTGGGTGCCCCATTCCATCCACTGCCTTGTTGCTTTTCTATTGTCAGTTTCCCGTGAAAAATAGCCATTTGGGGGAATGTGGAAATAACCATTCAAGAGATGTATGGCATCATTTTCTCATAAAAATAGACATTTAAAATACTCGTGTATAAACCATTTCAAGACATTGCCATATTACGATCATATGGAAATTTCATGACATTTTTCAGACTTTCAGACCAAGCTCCAGGGATGAAGCCTGCTGCCAAGGATCCAAGAAAGACCCCCTCGCCATCTGCTGGTTACCACCGTCCCCACCTCAGGCTCGCGTCACATGGCTAGCTGGGAATTTCAGCATCCAACTAAATGGATCGAAATGGCAGTTAATTACCCATTGCTATGGAGCTGACTACCGGAGGGCACAAGAACTATCCAGAATTCATGTTGGGCCCAAAATTGTCCAACGAATTCTGGGCCCCCATGCTGCGAGCACCACCCGCCGCACACCCGCACTCTCTCCGCCCACCGATGCCCGCGGTTGCGGATCATCGTGTTCAGGACCTGGCCAAGCGTCCAGCCAAAAACGTGGGATTTTACGGATGTTTCATGATTTTACCCATAAACCATAGGTATACCATAGGTATACCATAGGTAAATGTTGGTTTATGTTGGTTTACAAAGGTATTACTTCGATTCTATCTTAGATTTGTGACAGATATATATATATATATATATATACATATATCGAACTGCAGTTAGCCTGGGTATAAACAAGCTTGGAATTTTTTGCAGGACTGATCATGCAATTCTGGGGGTACGTAATTTTGATCCATACCCATTTCTCATTGCAACCAGCGAACGAACATGGTTTTAAGCAACCTATTGTGGGAACCAACTAGCCACGGCGCTCGAATTCTGAGATACACATGGCTTAACCAACAAATGATGCAGGATGGGCAAAGCTGACCTAGAGAATTGGATGTAACAAGAAAACATACGAAAACTAGGCGGTTGATCAGGTCCAGCGGTCGTGACAGCCTGAAAATATCATGGCCATCCTGCTCGTACCACCAACGTTGCGAAGGAGAACGTTGGGCACATGTCATGTTCTACCCTGTGGTAATTAAACGTAGCTATTGAAAATTGCCATTTATAGTGGATTTTCCTATTGAAAATGGTGATTTCCCATAGTTATGTTAGTTTACCAGAGGGTACCTGAAAATCCAAGGTTCCATCAAAAAAAAACCTGGGTGTCATGGAAGAATATTCCACCAAGGGCCGCCTGCAGCTGCGTCAGCGGGAGAAGCCTGGCTGATGTCTCCACTGATCCACTTGAATGGGGAACAGCAGCCATGGAAATAGAGCTGCCTGGTAGTTGCAAACATTCCAAAAAATATTTGATTCCCAAAGGAAATGTCAAATGGGATCATCAACTTGGGTAGGGCTGAAAATAGAAGAACCTTTTGAAACCGCTGAGCAGAGAGAATTTCAACTTTGATTTTGTGTTTTCAGAAAGCTGAGAGTCCAAACAAAAACATGCTCCAAAACAGCAAACGCTCCATAGCCAAGCCAAACCTCCAATCTCAGATGTGGATGGTTTATGCCATCCATAGCCTACCATCTTTCTGCTAAAATTGCGGGATGGTTTACTCTGAAGTTTGCCATCTTGCATACCAAGTCTGGGTGCTTCCAATACTGCTCCAGAACCGCAGGCAGCGTGGCACTGGAAAATCCCTTTGCATCCCTTTGTACAATCAAATCCATTTAGTGCAGGGATTTCCCAGTGCCACGTTTGAGGACACAGGAGGACATCCAGCTTGTTTTGCGCAGAAAACGCTCCAAACGCCCCTGCAGTTGCTCCAACCTGAGTTCAGATGCAAATGTCTTTTGCCAGTGCTGCGCCGTTGCGTAGATTACCCCTTTATGAGACAGTTTCCATCATTGTACCTACTCATTCTTCAGGAAATTGCTACTGATACCTATTCAAAGCCCTTCAGAAATGGTGATCCCAATGAAATTCACCTTGGGATGTCTTCCTTGGTATACCGGGAAGGGGCCACAACACTGGCATCCCTGGATTTTCATTCCAAAATTGTTGGTCCCATAGGCATTGGCCCCTCCATTTCCAAGTTCTTACGTGACTACTTCCGCGGCCTTCCATTTCGCGACTGACGCTACTGCGAAAAGGGAATCGTCGTCGTCTTCAGCAAAACTGGGCAAAACTGAAAACCCCGCTTAGACCGCCATCCCCATGATCGAAATTGGTAGTGAACTAGTTAGTATCAAACGTTTCCAACAAATCCTGCAATTGGTTGCCAATTTGTCGTCCTCGTGTATCTACCTTTCTATCTGCTTTTCTTCCCCCACCAAAACGGGCCCCCAAAATTTCCAATGCAGCCCACCAGGGGTTCCAGATGTTTTTCAGTTCAACATGCCACCAATGACCCAGGTTCCAACATGTCGCAACGGTCGCGGCTACGTCCCCTGTGGCCGAGCGTCAGAGGTGAAAAGGCGATGTCTCTTCCCCTGACATCACCTGGAAGAAGCGGGGCAACGGATCATGCAAGCCATTCCGCCGGAGAAGACCTATGGTTGGTATAAATTTAGAACATACATTTACATAGGATCAAATAAGATTGATCATGATCTATTCTCGAATGTGACCCTTAGGTAATCAAACACGGCCAGCAGGCAAATCCCCTATAAATGGATATAAATGGAGGTCTTAATGGGAAAATTGCCCTCTGGTAAACTAACATAGCTAGGGAAAATCGCCAGTTTAAAGAGGTTAATCATCGAACTCAATGGTGTTTTTTTTCCATAGCTATATAGCTATGTTACTGGACTGAAGGGTAAGTGATGAGATAGTGGCTATAACCGACCATGGTCGCCAATCAACTCTTTGTGGTGGAAGAAGAAATTAAAGCGCTGAAGTGGCTGCAGCTGCTACTGAAACGCAGTCAGCGCGATCCATCATGAAAGTTCTAATTTAGAAACCGCTCAAAAAGTCCCTGTCCGATGAGGAAAAAAAAAGCATCCGAAAACCAGGGTGAAATGATGTGAAATGGCCCCGCACTGGGGTGGGAGATCCTGAGTTTGGACAGCAAGAAACCGAACCAGAGCTCCCCATCCGCCTGTCCCTTCGCACGCTATCAGCGCTGCGCAAAAAACTGAGGGTTCCTTTGTGGGCTGGGACGAACCATGCAGGATACGGTAGAGACTTTTTCTTTAGCTGGGCCCCCTAAATAAAAGTCCCAGTGTGAAATTTGAGCCTCACTGAACTACCACTCTGCACTATATCAGGTTTTCTCGACACAAACAAGGCATGGAACTGTCAAGCTCTCGAAGTTCGTGCAGACCACAGATCCCATCCAAGAACGTGCTTAAAGCCTGCGGATTTTTTTTACTGTAGACGTCAGTTCAACTACTCCAAAAAAGTCTAACAAATACAAATACATGCGGATACATGCATGTATATGTATATGTATATATATATATATATGTGTGTGTGTGTGTGCATGTGTAGATACATGTATATATATTTGGGTATGTGTTATATATATATATATATGATATATGTGTGTGTGTCTATGCGTACCATTAGATATCTATGTAAATGACGAACTTGTATTAGTTCAATTTTAGTGTATGTGTGTATGAATAGCATCCTCACCATCCCCCAGCGACATAATGCCGAGCCGCCGGGTCCATGGCCAAGCACTGGAACTGCTGCAGGAACGCCACGCAGTGCCGCCAGGGCGCGTTGTCGCTGTTCCTGGCTGCTGCCGAAAGGGCCCAAGGACCTGAGGTGCCGCCATGGATTTTTTCCCCAAGGGGAGAATTTTGGAATGGCTGTAGTCAGGAGGGGGCAAAAAAAAAAGATATGAAGATTCAACCGGCCAAAATTGGGTTTAAACAAGACATTTCAACATGACAAGGAGCAAAAACGTGGGTGTTGAAGAACAGAAATGTTCACCTACAAAAATGGATTTCGCATATTTTGCCCAACAACATGCAGGTTTCCAGCACCCATCGCTCCCCCCGCCTACATCCATCGATTGTTCCCGCATCTCCACCAGGGTCTCTGCTGCCCGTCGCCAGCAGCCGGCTTTGCCGCAGCAATCCACGAGCGCCATGCAGCCTTCGAGGCCTCTCTCAGGGGCTGAGGCCATCAGCTGCACAGCATGAGGCCAGTGGGAGGCAAACTCACCTGGTAGCCGCTGGAGTTTGGGAACCAAGACTTGAAGGCCAAATACTGCACCAACTGATGTCCAATATGTGGATAGAACCAGCTTAAACCTCACGAGCGGATCAACAATCAACAACAATGAGCCATGCCTACCAGAGGATGACAATGGAAGTGCGTGCCACTCCGCAGGTTCCAGAAAACATAGTGGACAACCAGCCAACATTGAACCATCAGCCAAAGGTATGAAAAGGAGCCGGGCTGCCACGTTGATCTTCCAGCAGTCTGGTATGGGTTGCAAATTGACAGGAAATGAAACATTAACATTCCCAGATCATGGATTCTCCCCGTGTTCCATCGTGTTCTGGATGTCCACCAAAGTACCGGAGGATGTTTTTGGCATATCCGTGCCAGCTTCTGGTCTTCTCATGTCGTCTCCCCATGTCCGGTCAGCCAGATGGTTGGGCAAGGAAAATATGGTTTGGTTCTGTTTGGTGATCCTGGACTGCAACTCAAGATATTTCAACTGATTGATGGTCTCAACATGTGTCAGCAATTTTCAACGCATCCCCCCCACCACACAAAAAGCACATCAAACAATAGTTGAACACAAAAACAAAAAAACGGCTTAATTCTATCATTCACGAACCTGAAATAAAGTCATTTTGGGATACGTACCCCTTACATTCCCCATCCTTTCAGAAAATTCCATCAACATCTGAGGGAAATTCCATGGATTGTCCACAAGGGACAAGCACCGATCGCTGTAGCAACGGGGCCCTTCGCTTCCGCTTCGGAACGCGTCGGAAGCGCTGCAAAGCTCTTCATGGCCTCGGGCGTCCCCAAATGATGCTGCACCAAAAGTTTGGATGTCTTGGAATCAAGAAATCAGAATGTATAACATGATTTAACAGGATTTAACCCTATCTAACCCAACAATTGGATGGCACCAGCAATACTTTTGGGCCAACAGCCCCTCGATTTCAATCTGCCAACCCTCGGATCCTGGTGCCTGGGTCCCAATTGGCTCGGCCAAGTCGCCACATCCCAAATGCCCGCCTTCCTTGCGGCACTGAGCATCGCGCCAACGGCTTCGATGCTCGGCCGCAGCAGGCGGCACGCCATGGAGTGCAGCAGAGTGGCCTTGGGTCCCGGGATGGCCACGGGGACTTCAGCCAGAAATGGCGGGATGATAAAATAAAAGTGAATAAAAGGGACGTGTTTTTCTCCAACAAGTTGTTGAGATCTTGTGTTAGCTGTCCTTCTCTCACTCTGCTTCTTCTTCTCTTCTCTTCTCCTCTCCTCCTCCTCTGCCGCCCCTGTCGTCCTCGCCTCCTCTCAATACACAGACCTCCAAAACCCCCTCTCCCACAGGTCACTACATTCATCAAAGCTTTTCTGTGGGGATCACTTAGAGTGGAGTACTTCGTGGACAATAGGTCAGCAACCATGGTCGTACCCATCTAGAGATGAGTCGGCCATTCACTGACCAGTTTTCATGGGCACGCTAGTTATAACTTACATAACAACAACCCATTTTATTGTGCCAAAAAACAACAACAAAATAGACTAAAACACGAAAAGATAATATGAACTCAACTGACATGTTGAGTTCACACGTTTGCTTAAAAGTGATCTTCCCTTGAATCTCCCCTGGCAATGTAATATCACATAATGTGTCCCCTTCATCATGATAATGATTCTAATTACATGGTAAACCCAATGCCATCAACAACTCCCAGCCATCCACCGACGCCACCGAGTCTCCACCACCTCCCAGTGGGATGTGCTGCTTGCAGCACCCAGCAGGGAGTTCCAAGTCACCAAGTCCGAACGCAGGGACCTAAGTTACACGTGGGGAAGTTCTCACCAACAAAGATGGAAAATAGAGAACCGCGACAAAGAACTCACAGTTTTGTTCATTCATTCAGACTTTTTTTGGTGGACTTTCTGCAGCTGATTTATTGAATTTCACTCAAAACAGCCCGGTTTCAAAGACAAGACTTCGACGTTGGCAAGTGGGATGATCATCCACATGCAGCCAGCAAGTTACAGCTGAGCTTAGATCCCCTGACCATGCAAGTTTCGGTTGGTAAATATAAGCCGAAATCGTAGGAATTAACTTGACCATAGATGTAAATTTCGTAGGACACGCCGTGTATGGCAAGTAAATCAAGCCAGTAAACAACACACATGACCAGTGCCTGAGGGGTAGCTGCAGTGATGGTGCATGGTGAACGTGATGGCCAATCAACTTCAAAAGCGGGAAGGTTTTGTTTGTCCGCGCTATGTCTTTGTCTGGTGTTTGCACCCCTCGAGAAGTTTACATGGGAGCACCTTACCCTCTGGTAGTTTAACATGGCTGATTTACCTTTTACCCTCTGGTAAACTAACATAACTATGGGAAATCACCATTTTAAACGGGAAAATCCACTATTTCTATGGCCATGTTCAATAGCTACGTTTAATTACCAGAGGGTATATAAAATGATGCTTTTCCAGTTCGCTATATTAGATTACCAAAGGGTGTCCACCATGACAAGGAGCGCTTGACGACAGCCGCGCGGACCCAAAAGCAGGGCCAGTTCCCATTGGCCAATTCGATCACACCTAAATTAAGGCATTGACGGTTGAACACTTTGAAATCTCCATGAGTGATATGCTATGTGGGACAATGGTATGGAAAATGGGATAGTAGTGGAATAATGGATTTCTCGGAAGTTGCTATATGTGCCATGGTCAATACTCATTGTATGGTCTTTTGAATAATGGATTTCTCGGAAGTTGCTATATGTGCCATGGTCAATACCCAATAAATGGCCTATGGTCATCCATCTCACACAAGAAATGGTTGTATGAATCCCCACTGCTATAGAATCCAACTGCTGGCCATGGCACATATGTTTGTTGCAATCCGGGTTTGTCTAAACATTGTGCAACACCACAACCCACGTTTTGCCTGGAGAAGAGACGTCATCCTCCCCATGGTTTTATCGCAAAGTTTGGAGCCGATCTTCCCATTTTTGGATAACCCCATCATCCCCCAAGTTGTGAGGGGTAGAACGTTTCCCATGTTGCAACAAGAACAATGGTGAGTCATCCCAGCGGGAGTCTCCAATGTTGAGATAAGATGAGAAGATGATCCATCCGAGCACAACAAGAACCAAACGGGAGGCTCACATGCATGCCATGACACATCTTACAACGAAATCAAGCTACCTAAATCAACAAAACCACTAGCGCGGCCGTTGAGCATGTGTTGGTGCCTGCGCAGTTTTCCTCTTTTTCCTTTGGTTCAACCTAGTCCTCAACCAAAAAACACAACAACCATAAATTGGATGAGATTAGGTGAGCATTCTGTACTCCAACCACATTTCATTGAATAGTGCTCTCCAATTTTCCGGCGCTTGGGTGAGTACCGGGTCTCTGGCGTGAAAGTTCTGTCCAGGCACATTGACACCAAGTGGTTGTAAAGCACCACATCTGCACCTGCAGGGACGGAATGCTTCAAAGAGTTGAGGCAAAATAAGGACCGTGTTGTATCAACCAATAGTGTCCTTGTAGGATAATAGAGGCGCTGGTTGGTATACTGTGTATTATCATCATCTATCATCTACCTATTGGTTGTTGAATGTGGGGGGGACCCTCTACCAATCAACCACCTAATGGGAAAAGGACATTGGTATCAACAGTCGAACGAGCTACAGCAGCTACAACCTCCACCCCGGCACTCCCCTGCATCCTCTTGGCGGGTGGATCTGAAGTTTCATTGTTTGACAATCATGAAAAATCCTTCGGCTGTTGCAGTTGCTAGCAGTTTATCATTCAAGATACTTGGGGGCGGCGCATACCACTTATTGAGTGCGTAGTAAGTAACCGATGTGTAGCTGGGGTATGTTTCAAATAGAGCCGGGTCATACTACGTTCAAAATTACCTTAAGGGGCTGGACTGCCCAAGTATCGTGCGGCAAGGGGATGCCAAGTGGCTCTCCAGTCGTCTCCTCAAGTGCTCAAAACCCATGTGGTTGAATGGTTCATCTGGGATACTGGGATATAACTCGGATTTATGGTGGACAATCTATAGTCTATAATGTGGGTAAAACAATAATAAACCACCCATTTGGGAAGGGTTTATACCAACCATTTATGGTGATTTAGGGGATGGTTTATTATTGTTTTACCCACATTAGTTATGATAGTTGGATGGGGATATAAACCACTATGTATTACTGTAATTAACCAACAAAAAGAACTGGTGGCCCTTCCTCTGGCACCTTGCTGCGACTGGGCCATGTGAAGACCCAGCTGCCACGACTTGAAACCTGGCGACCGACTAAAACTACGATTGTGCAAAAATTGGAATTGCTATTTCGCCCTTCTCCGTGTAATTTGTGCAAGTGGATGGTTCTTCCTATTCTCCCATTTGGGCCCTTGGATTTTCCGTGGCTTCATCGCATCTCTGAGGTCAAGCGACCCAACATGACCCAATGATGATGTGGCCATGGGTGAGCGTTGGGTGCCTCAAAATGCATGGGTACCTACGTCTCTAATTGTGTACCCTAAGTGCCCCTACTGCTGGGTTTGAACATGTTTTTCCTTTTGACAACAACCGGCATCCATTTTAGGACCTACCTCCGGTAGTTTAACATAGCCATGTAAAATTGGCAATTTCAATTATTTAAATTGATTTAATTTGATGTTCTTATATATTAAACATGGCTATTTTCCATGGTTCTGTCATATTTACAGCCTCCGTTTAGCCTGTCCCGCCTCCAACCAAGTCATGTCCACATGCGCCCACCGCGGCCGTCATCGTGATGAGGTTGGGCCGCAGCTGGCCAGACTGCAAGGTCTCTAGCAGCATAGGAAGCTGCCGACCCTTGGCCAATGCATCCACCAGGACACCTGAGAACGGAGACAGCAACGTCCCGCCCTTGGGGCGATGATTCACCCTGTGGCTTGGAGCAATGAAGAGCCATGGGATACTACACCCAGAGGGCTGGTACATGGTGGCATGGTGACAGCTGGGGAAGAAATGTCTGAAGATCATGATAGCACTTGTACTGTTGACATGATTCTGCGAAAACTCCCACATTTGCCACCACCAATGTAGATTCTCCAACCGCGGTAATCTGGAAACTTCACCCTCACCGAGTGTCCAGACCTTGCAGCTGCGGGTCCGTCGACTGAAGTTCCACACGCTTCAGCAAGCGCAGTGAGAACAGCCACTGCTGAGCCCTGCCAGGTCATGGCAAAATCCAAGCGTCGAGTACTTTCAAACACCCCTACTGGATCCCTGTTGGTAAACTGGGACTATACCATACATCAACTGACATAGACCCTGCTAAATAAGGGGGATGTAAGACTTCCCTCTTTGAAAGGGGCCATTCTCAGGGTCAAAATGTTGGTTGGGGATGGTAAGTGTCAAATCTGTCAAGTAGCTATACAGAGAAAGAAAGAGAGAGATAGAGAGAGAGAGAGAGAGTTACTTAAACATTTTCCCATCCCAAAAAGACATGACAGTAGTTCTTGTACATTTACATCTGTAAATATATGTACAGTAAATGATTGTAAATGTATATTATACTATCCCCCAGCCCCCCAGGGCCCCCTACCTGTTATAGGCCCCTGCCGCCGTCGTCACCAGCCGCGCATCCATCACCTCCGTCGTTGCCAGCAGCGCCGCAGCGCGGCGCCACTGCGGCGTCGGCATGGCACTCAGGGCCGCAGTCACCAGGCGTAACGAGGGCTGCAGAGAGCGGTGCTGCAGGCACCTGAGAGGCAGCCGGTTTCATGTGGGAAAGTATAGATCAAGAATGAACAAATCCCAAAAAATCACTATCAATGGAGATGTGGATAGTAGTTCCTACAGATGATTTATGATGATCGGTGATGATTTGTGATGATTTACCTATTGAAGATTGTGATTTTCCATAGCTACCTTAAATAACACTAACCAAAGGGTATGCTAAAAGCGATCCCGAAAAAGAAAAGTGGGAAAGCTGTAAATACGAAGTACATTTAATCTTGTTCACTTCCTGGACCTCTCTAAACACTGTTCGGCATCTTTTTGGGGATTAGATACTAGATAGCTATCATGTGGTTGGAAGACTTTAGTAGCTCGTCGGCTCCCAATTAATAAGATTATTAAGGAATATGTATGTACTGTTTGATGGTCTTGTCTGAAAATTGGGTACTCCCAAATGTGCTGGTTTAAAACCGCATGTTCCCCATTGACATGGCCACAAATTGGGGTCCGCCCCATTTTCTGTCAGACACACTCAGATAAATTCGATAAATCAAATCCGTTTGCGTGTGCTTGTGTGTGTGCATAGGTGCCCTCCGGAAATCAAACGTAGCAATGAGAAATTCACTATAAATGGAGGTTTTAATGGGAAAATCATCTACAAATGGGATAATTGTCCATTGCTCACGCTTGATTGCTGGAGGGTATTTAATCCATATGTTCCCACAACCACAAGTGCTCAGTCACGCCATTAGAGAACTCACCATCGGCCATGCTGCCACCTGCAACCAGGGGGGTGCTCCATTTTTCATCATTTTTCTAGGTGAAGCCTGAAGAGTTTCAACTTTCATCACCAGAAAACGTTGGTGAACAAAGCCAGTTATATAAAATATGCGAAAACCCCCAGGCCAAACCAGGACGGGATGGTGTGGATGAGATCAGTGCTGGTTCCAAGATTATTGCGGATCCTCCATCACCAAAAACCGTACTGACAGTTTGCAGTTCCAGAATAATGGCATATTGATAGCTAGATCTAGTTCTTCATGAATTGAAGTTGGGATTGCTTAACTTTTTGTTCAAGATAGAAACGTGGCAAACCCAATGCCATAAACCTACCACTTGGAGATGGTTTATTTTTTGAAAAAATGCATTTTTTGGGATGATAATATGATGAGCAAATCCTCATGTGGCAGATACAGGCGCGTATCACCTCTAGCAAGCAAACACGCCAAGGATCACAGTGCAGTGATCTAGGAACAAATACCAGCGACCGATCAGCCGCAGGTAAGGTATCATAGCAAGTTGCAAAAGATGACCTGGGATGACCTGGGAACAATGTGTGTCCAATGAGATGGAGGCCGCGGATGGTTGAACCCCAACCCCAACCACCATCCCTTCGCTGGTCGCCTTGCCGTAGCCCCCAGCCGCCAGGGCTGCAGCATCCGTCACATCACGGCCGTCTCCGTTTCGGTGAAGCTTCAGTTCCAGCTGCAGCAAGGATTGCCTCCGATAACCAAAGCACCAAAAGGATTCCCAAAATCTGAACAAAACATCCAAGAACATCCCAAAATCATCCAAGATCCAAAAACATCCAAAGCCCTGCCATGGGATGATAGCTAGTTCCTGTATATCTATTGACTGTTGTTCACCCATCGCGCGCCCTTGGTGATCTTTTGCACGCCACCTTGAATTTTGGGACTCGCATATGCTCCCGTGTTTGCTGTTCATGTTCCCTCCTTTCATGTGTTCTTATCAGATCTTATCGGTGTCCCAATCGTTGCTTGCAGGCTGCTGTCCCCATCATTGTTGGTAAGCCTTTGTGTCAGCCATCCACACCTGCACCAGCCAAGTTATCAGGGGTAGAGACCCTTCATATTCCATTCAACCCGCTATTTCTGATGTTGAAACCAGGTGAAACCCATCACTTTTGATGCTACAACCCACCGATTCAACCACCGCCACGCCACGCCCTGCGCCAGCCGGACGCCCGCACCGCGCTGTGCCGCGCCGCCGCATCCGGCGCCAGGCGCTGCGCTTCAAGGCGCTGAAGGTTCTGCAAGGCGTGCTGCCAGAGGGCCACGGCAGACAGCGAGGTGAAGAGAATGGTGTACTCCTGGTGGATTTAGGGGAAACCTGGGAACCTGGTGAGCATAATGGAATACTCTTGATTATGGAAGTATAATGAGCATAATGATAGTTGTGATTATTCACAATTGGATGAGAATAGTAACCACCAGGATTATGTTTTTGGGGGAAAACCTCTGGCTGGTGATGATATATGAAAATGGTGATGGTACCTAGTAATACACCAATAAAATCGATCTTGATTATAGGAGTACGCCATGATACTTGTTGATCATTGAATAATCCTAGTCATCCTGGGTTTGGAAAAAAGCCTGTTGGCTGATGAGTAGGGCAACTAACCAAGATTATCCAAGATTATTTTATAATTGGGGATTGCCACAATCCATGGCAGCATAAAGGGACAACAGGTGGGTTTGGGCACACTACTTGGCTGTACAGTGGAGAGAAACAAAAAAATGGAGGGTTGTAAATTGGAGGGGTTGACCCCGCTGAAGTAGGCCCAACATATGGTGAGCCTCGCCGATGGGATTCAACCAACGATAAGTTGGTACTGAGGCTACCTACTCCTGGTGCTTGACCCAAACCATGGATCATTTTGGGGAGATCACCCACAAAAATAGGAGAAATGGTGAGATCATGGGGATCTCACGGAGATGTGATGGGAATATGCCATGGGAATATCATGGGATCTTATATATTCGTGGTATGGTATGATATATATAAATATATATAAAAATATAGAATCACCAATATTGTTTTTAACAGGGCGATTTGCAGGAAAACCACATGTTTTTCCAATCAAAAAGAGATGTGTGGGAAATGCTAAGGAAACTTGTGGGCTCACACATTGATAAAACTGTCCACTTCACAAGAGCTTGCACAAAGCTTAAGTCTGTGGTGTAGCACCAATTGGGCACTCTTTACTGTAAGATCATCACCTTCAACATCCAAGGTGACTATGCATGCATTTCACCCAATAATAAGTGTTTCATGTGGGTTGGTCTGAACATCGGGGATACCCCCAAAATTTCTCATTTGAAATAAGGAAATTATGGTTTCAACAAAAATTGGAGGTGCCCTATTTTCAGACAACCCAGTTGCCTGGTCGAATAGACAAAGAGAATCCATTGGAGCCTACTCCGACCAAACTTTTGACAGAGTGGTGATGATCACGTTGGCATCCATCCATCGGTCCATCATCATCATCATCATCATCATCATCATCATCATCATCATCATCATCATCATCATCCTCGTCATAGGGCACAGCGCGGGACAAAAAGCAAAAGTCTTCGAAACCCACGAACTCGGATCTTCCCAGTCCTTCAGAGTGAGATCATATCTTTTCAGCGCCTCCACCGTCTTCAGCAGTTCCTAAATATCAACCACAGCCAGGGGGTTTAAGAAAAGCTACGGGGATCCCTCATGAACCCTGGTTGATTGGGGGGCAACCTCCCCGATAGCTATGATTTGCTATGAAAATCATACCCATTCAACAGTCCAGTGGTGAAAAAAAATTGGGGGTTGACATGGACAAAAATGATGAGTTGGTGAGGGCAATGCAGATTTTAACATCAAAAAGCGAGGCTATGGAAAGAGAATCTATAAAGGCTCGCAAAGGTTCAATCTGGGCCCTTCCTACCTAAGTTCATGTTTCATGACTGGTGGGACCATGCAACTACCTGAAATGACCCTGACAAACAGCTCATTTGTTCCCACCCGGACGATCATTCATGTGGACCCAAAACCACAAACCATCCCCAAGCCGTTGCTTGCTCGCCATCTCAAACTTGGGACGGTTCCTAAAATGGGGTACCCCCAAACCATCCAAGTCATTATACCATCTTAGTATTGAAACCCATGGTGACTTGGGGGTACCCCATTCTTAGAAACTCCCCAATTGGAGGTGTGCAAACAAAAAAAAGAATGTTTACCAATGGCACATGAACGACCCACACCTGGCTTGGGCAAAGCATCCACTTTCCTCTGCGAAGAGCGGTCGGAGCTTTTACCTCAGATTGTTCTCTGAGAGGAACCCGCTGGGAGATATTGGAAGAACGTAGCAACTGGGGATACAACCTCTCTAACAATTGTGAAACCTAAGAATTGGGCATACAGAAACCTATGAAGTTGGAGACGAAACCTATGAAAGTAGAGATCATTCCGATGAAAATATAGACATATATCACATCAAAAACCGATGAAAAATGAGGTTGAATCCTGCCAATGATGGTTTTTAAATCATGTTTGGTCCCCCATGACCAGTGAGATCCCTGTCTTGGGCCCTTAGGCCTGGCTCAAACAGACCCCACGGCCTAGATCGCGCTTTTAACTACAGATTTTGGCCACTCAACGGTCATCGAGGTCACCTGACCATCAATCGCAGGGTCCCAGGGGTCGGTGACAGATCTTGAAGCCTGTCATGGTAACGCTGTAGTCTGCCATCCACTCAATGACGCTGTTGGGCTCGGGAACCTGTCGGAGATGAGCTGGAAAAGAATTGCAGGTGGGAACTCACCCAATGGCTAGCCGGGAAATCCCCGAACATCTAGATATCCACGAATATCCACGAATTCAATGAAGTTTCTAGCTGGAAAAATCCTCTACATTGGGGGATTGTCCATTTCCATGTTTGAGTACCGGAGGGTCAGCCAAGCTAAACCACATTAAAACACTGTAGGATCCTCGGCAGGAGCGTCAGATGGCCGGCACTTTTTGAAGTGTTGGGGGTTCACAGACCGCAGTTCCTGATTCGCCCATGTCAGCTTGGAGTCATTTGGGCACATGTGTTTCCATACGAATCACCATTGATACCATTTCATGTCTATAGAGATACGTCTGTTTGGAGATTATGTTCGATATTTGCTGATTTGATTTGCTGATTAGGGGGTGCTTTTTTCCCCATGCAAATCACTTCTTGCTGTTGATATTCACTGCTCCAGACATGTCATCCACACCTTGCCGTGAGGAGTGGAGGAGCCACTGAACTGCAAACCATTGACGATCACAAAGTCATAGCCAGCTTCCACGTTGAAATCCTGTGGCTGCCGGTTGGGAATTCCATTCTTAAATCCCTGCGAATCGCGGATTTGGTGCAGAAGCAATTCCATTAACGGGTCATTTTCAAAACTGCCCTGAACAGAAATGCCAAGAATATCCAAATTTGCTTTGGTCAAATGGTACCATCATCCCAGTAAGGTGGAACACCACAAATCTTGAAGCCGGCACGGTCCTCCACTTCCATAGCCACCTTTTCCTTAACGTTGAAGCTACAGGCGGAATGATCCTGAGGGCGCTATTGATCAATGATTTTGATGCTGGTCCCTTACTCTCAAGCCTCACCGGCTTCCAGTGGGCTCCACCCGGCAGGAGCCTTTTTCCGTGGCACCCTGCTGCTCCAATGTACCAATTGTGGTTGATGGTAGTTATATGCAATTATATGATATTATATGTAGCTACAAGCATTCATCCCATCAACCCATCGGTGTCAGCCCCACCAACATCCACCAAGCAGTTTATTGGACGAGGATCTGGGTAAAGGTTGCCTAGGAAGGGGTCATAGTTGGGGCTGCTGATGCACCCTGCTGCATCCACCTTGCAAGGGCCTGAGATCAACTCCCACGGCTGGACGCTGGTCGTGGTGGTTGTTGTGGTGGTGGTCGTTGTGGTGGTGGTCGTGGTGGTGGTGGTTGTTGTCGTGGTTGTTGTGGTGGTTGTTGTGGTGGTTGTAGTAGTTGTTGTGGTCGTGGTCGTGGTCGTGGTCGTGGTCGTGGTCGTTGTGCTGGCGCTGATGGCTGGGAACTCGCAGTAGCCCCAATTGGTGCCCTGGCATGCAACGTCCCTGACCCAGCAAAATGGACCAAAGTCATAGCCATGGTTTTGACAACCAGTGGAACAGTCGCACTTATGGTCGCTCGTGAAAGGCACAGCTTCCTTCGCCAGGGCTTCCAAACCTCGGAAAAACGATGTCATGAGTCAAGTTGGAATCATCAGATCCATGATGAGAAAATGACAAATGGTGCAGAATATACCCTTACCCTTGAAGGCCTTGGGCCCGTGGGTTTGGTTTTGACTCCTTAGACCCTTCAAGTTTGAAGAATTTTGCCAAAAAAAAGGCCAAATGTGAATCGCAGAAACTGGAAAGAAACAAATAGATCGCATCTATGGCAGCAAAATCCATTTTGACATCATGCTCAAGAAAATCAGGGGCGCCACCAACCCATCACCAAGTTCAACCATCAGCTTGGTTTAATTTACATGTTAAGTCCCAGTGAATGGTCCCTGCTTCCTGAATCTTTCAGCCCATCCCAAACGTTTCGCCAGGCACTTGTGTAGTCCGTGGAAGGGTTCAGCCCAGCTGTGGGGCTGGAGCTGTTCCCTTCCAATGGAAAGCTGTAGCCAGGGCTGTCCCCCGCCAAGCTCTGGCTGGGAATTTGGAAGTCTGTGAGGACCTTGGGTGATGACAACGATGCCAAATGTGAGATGCAACCCTTCCAGCACTGCATCTGTTTTTTTTTTGTGTGTGTGTGTGTGTCCAATCTTTTCTCATTTTTTCCAATCTTTTCTACTCGTGTCATCTCGTGTCTCATCCTTTCTGTCTTTCTTCGGGTTCCTGATATATCCCCAACCAGGTTGATTAAGTGGCTGAGACGACCAACATCGGTGGCCTGCCCGCTCACATATTTTAGTCCATGTCCATGCGGATATGTGTTGGATTCTCCCAAAAAATGGGGATGTAATCAGTTGCAATGCTCTAAGGACGTAATCATTTGAATGGGAGGGCCAATGAGGTAAGTCAATGCGTTAACATGTTTTTTTCCGATAATCTTCCAGTTCAGAGGCTTGAAAAAATGAAAACGTATTTGAAAACCACTTGCGACAAACAATGTCGCTAGGGAACATGTTCCAACCAGGCACTTGCCGGATCGTACTCAGGCAATCTGCCATAGTGTTGCTTGATATACAATACTTACTATAAGCATAAATAGATGGATACATATACATCTATATGCTAATCAGAATATATTTGGAATTATATGGATATATACTATACATAATATATACTAATATGTTTTCTCCACAACTGAAGCTTTGTTTGAAGGCCACCAGCCCTACCAGCAGAGCGACACAGAGTCCGACCTTGAAGGTGCCCTGCACTCCCCAGTATTCGCCCCAAGAGTTCAGGCCTTGGTCAACAGGTGCCATGGGCCAACAGGTGCCGTTGATGCATCCCCCAAAATCGAAAACACCATGGTTTCTGGAGGTGAAAACACCATGGTTCCTTGAGGTTTCTTGGAGTTTTATGGGGATTCAGCATGATAAAGCCCAGATTTCGGAAACAAACTGTGGATCATTGCAGAGAATTGTAGATATGTGATGATGTGACCCTGGGGTTCAGCCCTAAAATCCCACTTGAAGAGTTGGGTCTGGATGATCGCCCCAAGTTTGAGGTTGGGTGTGAAGGCGACGTCAGGTCGGTGGACCCAGGTCGGTGGAGCCCTGGCAAACCGACCCTGCCGTTGCGTCACAACCTGAGGTCATCATCAAATTCATCCAGATGATCATCCATTTTATCACCAAATCATCCCCATTGCAAAGAAAATTATGCCACCATTCTTGCTATAGTTAAGTCACCAATCTAAAAGGTCATTGCAGTTTACCAAGCTGTTCTTCTCACCCTCATAACCAAGCAGCAGTTCCAATAGTCCGGGCCATAGCCCACCACCGTAATGGCATGGTTGGCACTTCGGTCGCAGCCATGGGTGTAGATCCCACCACCGTAGGCCATGAAACCCGAATCTGCATAGAGGTAGGCGGGAATCGGCCCACCCTGCAACAGAGCCTCCCGAGCCAAGTGGTACACCTTCTCGGGGTGGGGATGGTAGTAACTTGCGATGGTGATGTATTTGCCTGGGCAAAATAGAGCTGGGAAGTCAAACGGCGATTCGGTGTTTGAACACTTTTGGAATCAACTGATGTAATTTCGATCCATTTTAGCAGCAAAAGGTTTGGGGATCAAGGATTTGCGAAACATACCCAAGTGACGGCAAAACCCGGCTTTTGGGAATGCAAGGGTCGACCTTCACCAGAATCATGACAGCAAATTTGAATCACAGTTTCCAAATTGGAATTCCCAAAGTGGAAGACCCCCGCAAAAAAAACCGAAGAAATATACATGTTTGCCCCAAAAAAAAAATTGAGAAGACATTGATTTGGAAAATTTTCCCATCTAAGCCATCCTTCGGCAATTGCCAAAGTGGTTGCAAAGTAAACGAGCGCCGCTGGCCTAAAAACGCCAGTGATGGATTCGATGGATGTCATCCCTGTAAAGATGTAGGAAACCAAATATTGCTGGAAGTACACCTGACTTACTAGTGGTTTCAAGCAAATTCAACAACAAATCAAAGGGATTTACTCGGCCAAAGGTGCGAGTGGTCAAAGTGAATTTGTCCTCGCTGAGCGTTCGTCCAAAACCACTGTTGCCACACTGCGTGGGACATGGTGGTGCGCTGCCACTGACTGCGAAATGTTCTGTGCCCTCGCCGTGACCAAAGTAGGGGTGACAGCCGAGAGCACCTGCCATCAAACATCCAAACTGAACTGGAATGTCCTTTCGTTTTCTTTCCAGCATTGTTCCCCTTTTTCCGTCCTTTCTATCTCCTGTTCTTCCTTCCCTCATTGCCCGCATTGTACGAGGAATGTTTGAACAATGATTCTTAAGTTGTACTTTTCATTGCGTGTACCCTCTGGTAATTTAACAGTTTGCTATTGAAAATGGCCATAGAAATAGTGGATGTTCCCATGAAAAATGGTGATTTTCCATAGTAAACTGTTAGTTTACCATGGGGTCCACTACAAAAATGCGACCATCGCACCTCCAGTGGGCACCCCTCCTCCAGCCATCAGGTCAAAGACCCAATCCTCAGAGGCCCCCAGCCGTTTTGGTATGGGAGATTTTTGGGCGCCCAAAGTTCGGAAACATTTTTTTTCCATACTGGAATAAGAAGAAGAGCCGGAATATCCATGTGCAGGTCTGACCCCCCACCAATTCAAAACCATCCCAGTTTCCATGATTTTTTGCAAATTATTCAATATGCGCTATGTTGGTTAAAACCCCATTTTTGTGGGGTCGATCTTTTTTGAGGATCACCCGCCCCAACAAAAAAAAAATATCGAATTCAGGACTTAATTTCAAAGCAATGAACAGGTGCACCAGATACAAAACAATCCACATCATGGGTGAGCTAAGCAACCACGGTTATTATTCACCACATACCAACTGAGATGCACATCCACGTGCGGATGCTTGGTGTTTCCTCCCCAGCATGGTTCCATCTTCCTCATAAGTTTTAGGGTTCGTACCAGTATGTATGCATGGTTGGATGAATAAATTGACCTCTGCACGTGCCTGATGTTGATCCAACTGGATGCGCATCCCAGCTGGAAAATTGTGAATAACCCATATACTGTAATTTAATGCATGCAGATGGGCAGAACTATTGAGTACATGGAATGTATGTTGAACTTATGATTTGGGTTTTGTCCATGCACGCAGATGGCTGTAATAAGTTTGCATGTATTTATATCACACACACACACATTTATACATGCATACCTGTACACGTCACATACCTTCGCAATGATCCACTGGCGTTTATCCCATTTATCATTCCCCGATGTGGGCGTCTCAAAGACGGATACCCCACTGCATCCCAATGATAGAAAAATCATCCCCAGTCTCGTTTCATAGCCGTACATTCAGGGTAAGTCAATCCTTTTTGGACAAGCCCCATCTCATTGTTGGATCTGAATGCCCCCCTCTTGTCTTGATTGCATCCACATTTTTTCTGAACCCCGCATGACTACAACCAATGGGGATCGGAAATGCCCACCAAAAAAAAGGGTTACCAATCGAATTTCAACATCAAGTTTTCCATTCTCTCCATTCCCTCCCAACAAGAAGTTGTCTGAAAATAGGGTACGGCGGTACATTTATTGAAGGAAATTTAGAAGTCAAACTTCCGACAACATGGACAAATGGAGAAGCCAAGATGGGAAGAGCCACAGAAGAGAGAAACTCAGACAGGGAGAAATTCAGAAGAGAGAAGATGCAGGCACGCGAAAAGGTAGGAAGTCGTGAAACACTGTGTTTTTCATTGTTTTCCAGCTCCGGAGGGTCGAAAAGTAGGCTCGCTAAAGTGGCGGGTGCCAGGCCATCTGGGCAAATGAGGAATCAAAAATTGCACACCATTGTGGCGCGAAGCACATTCCGAAGTAAACAACCACAAAACACTTCATGCTCGGACCACTTTTGGAAGTTGAGATGTCCAAAAAGTAAAAAGTGTCAAAACACACCATCCTCGGAGCATTTTTGGAAGTTGAGATGTCGAAAAACTGGATGCCGTTGTGGCGCGAACCACATGTCTAACTCAAAATGCTAAAAGCACACCATTGTCGGACCACTTTTGGAAGTTGAGACGTCGAAAAAGTGCACGCCGTTGTGGCGCGAAGCACATTTTGAAGTCAAAATGCTCAAAACGTCTCAGCTTCTGAGAAAGCGCGCGCCGCTGTGGCGCGAAGCACATTTGGAAGTCAAAACCTGAGGGGCGAAGCACCTTTGGGCGTTCAGACGTCGTTTCGTGTGGCAGGCGCAAGGGATTCTGCACCTGGTCAAAAGTGAGCTAAACGTGTGGGTTTTGTAACGTTTTCAAAATGATGGCAGGCGTGGGACATTTGAAGAGGATCTGCACAGATGCATTTTTCGTGGCAGGTGCAGTACTTTAGAGAGAGGGAGCAGAAAAATCGCAAAACGCATTGGTACGAGGCCATCAGCTCTGCACTCACCTTTCCTTTTTTTGATGGAAGTCTCGCAGAATTGCTTCGTTTCGGAATGTTACACTCACTACACTACACTACACTACACTGCACTACAGGCAACCACAACTACAATTACAACCACAGCTACAGCCACAACTGCAACTACACCCACACCTACCACTACAAGTACAACTACACTACAAACTACAAACTACAAACTACAAACTACACCACACTACACTGCAACCACACTACACGACACTAGACTAGACTACAACAAGAGCTACAACTACAACCGCAAGTACAAGTACAACTGCCACTATAACTACAGCTACAACTACCACCACAATCGCAACTACAACTACCACTACAACTAAGACTGCAACTACAACCACAACAACCACTACAACCACTACAACCAAAACGACAACCAAAACTACAACAACAACAACTACAACAGCTACAATTACGCGCAGGCACCGTCGTTTGCCCAAACATTTGATAGTCTTTCATGTCGTTGCACGTACTACATGTCGTATGTAAGTCATATGTAACTCATCATAATCCTTATCATGTGCTCCTGATCATTCTCTGAGCATGATCATCTACACATTTCTAATGTTTTCTTAGTCAATATCAGCATGATCACCATCGTACTTCTGATGTTCTCATGATCATTCTCAGATCATGATCATCATCAAACTTATCATGTTCCCTCTCATATCATGAATGTTTTAAACATTCACATGTTCTCATGATCATGCTCGGATCATGATCATCTAACATGTGTGTAATATCATGTATGTTAACATTTAGGGTGGGGGCGGGTTGGGGGGGTATCCTGATCATCATCATACCATCATTTACATGTTATCATGTTCCTTCTCATATCATGAATGTTATAAACATTCACATGTTCTCATGATCATGCTCGGATCATGATCATCTAACATGTGTNATTTACATGTTATCATGTTCCTTCTCATATCATGAATGTTATAAACATTCACATGTTCTCATGATCATGCTCGGATCATGATCATCTAACATGTGTGTAGTATCATGTATGTTACCATTTAGGGTGGGGGTTTTTGGGGGGCATCCTGATCATTATCATACTTTCATTTACATGTTGTCATGTTCCTTCTCATATCATGTATGTTAACATTTAGGGTGGGGGGGGGGTTGGGGGGGCATCCTGATCATCATCATACCATCATTTACATGTTATCATGTTCCTTCTCATATCATGAATGTTTAAACATTCACATGTTCTCATGATCATGCTCGGATCATGATCATCTAACATGTGTGTAATATCATGTATGTTAACATTTAGGGTGGGGGGGGTTGGGGGGGGTTGGGGGGGCATCCTGATCATCATCATACCATCGTTTACATGTTATCATGTTCCTTCTCATATCATGAATGTTTAAACATTCACATGTTCTCAAGAACTTTCTTTGAAAGTTGCACTTGGCTCTACGCAGCCTACGATCTCGGCCGACCCTGGGAAAATGGAACTGACTGGCTGCATTGTGGATAATGATGATGATGATGATGATGATGATGACGATGATGATGATGATGATGAGGATGATGATGATGATGACGATGATGATGATGATGATGATGATGATGATGATGATGCAGCTGGGGTGCGTGTGTGCCTCCACGTATGATGATGATGATGATGATGATGATGATGATGATGATATGATGATGATATGATGATGATGATGATGATGATGATGATGATGATGATGATGATGATGATCGTCATTGCGGGTCCGGGCAAACGATGGCGCCTGGCCTTCGTGACTTTGCAGCCTGACAGTAGCAAAAATAGGCCCGTTCCAGAAATACACAGAAGCACCTTGGAATGCGCCTGCCACGGAACATTCTTTTCCTCGAATGAGCCTGTTTTCGTGACTTTGCAGCCTGAAAGTAGCAAAAACAGGCTCATTCGAGAAATACACAGAAGCACCTTGGACTGCGAATGAGCCTGTTTTCGTGACTTTGCAGCCTGACAGTAGCAAAAACAGGCTCATTCGAGAAATACACGGAAGCACCTTGGAATGCGCCTGCCACGGAACATTCTCTTCCTCCAAGGATTAAGGAGATTCTAGCGCACGGTGGTGCATGGAGGGTCTAACTTTCACACGGGAGCCTGACACCAAGCGAAGAGTTCTCGCATAATCCGCAATCCGTTTAATCCGCAATCCGCCTAATGATTGGGGATTAACTTTGATCACACCAGATCACAACTTCAACTACATGACATTCACATGACAACTACATGAAAAGTAAAACTACAACTGAAACAACAACAACAACAACAACAACAACAACAACAACAACAACAACAACAACAACAACAACTACAACTACAACTACAACTACAACTACCACTACAACTACAACTACAACTACGACAACTACAACTACAACTACAACTACAACTACAACTACTACAACTACTACAACTACAACTACAACTACTACTACTACTACTACTACTGCTACTACTACTACTACTACTACTACTACTACTACTACTACTACTACTGCTACTGCTACTGCTACTACAACTACTACAACTACTACAACTACTACAACTACTACAACTACTACAACTACTACAACTACTACAACTACTACAACTACTACAACTACTACAACTACTACAACTACTACAACTACTACAACTACAACTACTACTACGACGACGACTACGACGACGACGACGACGACGACGACGACGACGACGACTACTACTACTACTACTACACCTACTACAACTACTACACCTACTACAACTACAACAACTACAACTACAACTACAACGACAACGACAACTACAACTAGAACTACTACTACTACTACTACTACTACTACTACTACTACTACTACTACTACTACTACTACTACTACTACTACTATTACAACTACTGCAACTACTACAACTACTACAACTACTATAACTACTACACTTACTACAACTACTGCAACTACTACAACTACTACAACTACTACAACTACTACAATTACTACAGCTACTACAACTACAACTTCAACAACTTCAACCACTACACTGCAACCACACTACGCTACACTAGGCTAGACTACAAGGAGGGCTACAACTACAACCGCAACTTCTACAACAACTACAACTACTACAACTATTACTATTACTACTACTACTACTACTACTACTACTACTACTACTACTACAACTACTACAACAACTACAACTACTACAACTATTACAACTACTACAACTACTACAACTACTATAACTACTACAACTACTACAACTACTGCAACTACTACAAGTACTACAAGTACTACAACTACTACAATTACTACAGCTACTACAACTACAACTTCAACAACTTCAACCACTACAACTGCAATACAACTAGCACTACAACTACAACTACATCCACAGCTACATTACAAGCACATTACAACTACAACCACAACTACATCTACAACTACAACTACGCTACATTACAACTACACTGCGCTGCCTCCAACCACTTGTCAGTCCATCAGTGCCTCTGCCATCCATCATTCACAGCAACCAACCTCTCCTATAGGTTTCCTATTTTTGAAGCTTCCGCCACCGCCTTGTGCGGTACTACTGGTACCCACTGGAGAAGAACAATTTTCCATATATGAACTGTCATGTAACAGTGTACCCCAATTTCAAACAACCCGGACCCAGACTTGTATATGCTTAGTTTTTTTCATCCCGTTCTATCCCCACTACTATACCATCAAACCATATCAAACCATCATTTTTCCTACTTGCGAGTCGTTGCGTGACCCTCCAACTTTACCACCAACTGACCCAGAATTCTAATTGCTGGCTATGTAATTTTCAAATTTTATATCAATTGTATCCCATGATGTTCTCTTGAAATTTTTCATGTTCATTGCATTTCCCATAATCGGGTATGATAATCCCCAATAGACTGGGCAGTATGATCATCAACCAAGGGCGTCTAGCAGTCACTGCTCAATTTGGGTTCTCCAAGGCGCTGACCATCCACCCCCGCAGCCGTCCCCGTTGTTGGGTGGGGCGCAGGACGCCACGAAGCCCCGCGAGAGCTGCGCTGTTGGGCCGCTGAAGACGCCCTTCGTGGCGATGCACAGCCGGGCGTCCAAGGCTGAAGAGGCTGCGAAAGCCCAGCAACTCCCACATTGACCTATCGAAACGGTGGGAAAATGAACGGAAAAAATGGTTGGACCCGTCAACATGGTTAGAAAATTGACAAGATGGTTGAGCATGTGGATGAGAGAAATGGATGGGAAATGGACATGAAAAGAATTTTGGCGGAGCTTGATGGACAATTAATGATTTAATGGAAGATAGAACGGAAATGGAAGGAAAGATGATGGACATGAATTCCAAAAAAAAATGGACTTGCACAAACAATTGCCCCAAACAGACGCTGATTGTAAATCAGCCAGTTTTTGACGCCGCAATGCACGGGCGAATATACATCGGCAATCAACCTGCGCTACTGCGGAACCGCCTGACGTTTTGGCCCAGCTGCTCTGTTCAAACAACTCCAACTTGAGAAGGGCATTGTCAATGTTCTTATCCATGGCCACCTGTAATGCTCACAGGTCCGGAGTTGGCACGGCGATACTCCCATTGTGAAGGCTGCGAATGACAATGCTCTGCTGCTCCATCAAGCACACACACAGAACCAATTCCTTGCTGCAATCTTCTTCCTCGTTGCTCACGGACGCGTCTGCGAGTAGCAGCTGCAGACCCGCTCCTGTGGTGTTTCGAGCAGGCGCAGTGCCAGTGCTTGTCCACGGGCCGCGCCAATCAAACCCCTAACCGGCAGATGCGTCTTCAAAATGGCTACGTCAAACAGTTGCGAACCTATCGGTGCACCGCTCTGGAAGCGGAATGTTGCCTCATGCTGCCACTACATGCCCGGCGGCCGCGCTGAGCACGCATCTGATGTTCATCGGCAGGCCGTGGCAAAACTGCTTCAGTACAAGGAGGTGTGTTTGAAGAAAGTTCTGCCGAATCACAAACCACCTCATTCCGAATAAAGTCGGTACAAGAGAGGATGCTAACTTGCTGTAGTAGCCTTGCAGTGTGAAGTCAAAATCCGGTGCTTCGTTCCACTCGTTGCAAGGGCTGCGTTGCAAAAAGCTATGGGTCACAGAGCCTGGCGACGTCGCAGTTTCCATAAATGCACCTCTACTTTTGGCCGGATTTCCGTTGGAAAAATTTGGCCATATCCAGAGCAGTCGAAGACGCACCCACGAACCGGTTTTTCTATACACTGTCGGAAGCCTTCATGCCTTGGCAATCGCCTGCGGGCACACTCCATCCCAGCAGAGCTTCTGGGACGGGTGGTGCAACTTCCCTGCGTTAGACTCGGTCGCACCTGCCAACTCTTGGTAAAGTCTCTCCTCTCGGATGATTTTGCTCAAAGCGTTGATGGTTGTCTCTTTGACATTCTTTGACGGCCTCTGGGGTGTTCAACTCATCAAATGCATGGTCTGCAGTCAAGCCGCAAGATTCCGGCCATCGTCTCAAGATCCCAACAAGTGGAAAATTCGAACCCGCTATGTAAACGCTTAACACTTGGAAATCAGAACACACGCGTGGGAATTGCCAAAGGAAATTGTAGCTGCGATGCCCTTTCGTTATGCGTCCCGGCGTCTTTTGCAGGTCGAAGCACGCTTTTCACATCCCAAGCGCGATTCGGTTTTTAAGGTGGTTTGCCAAACTGTGGGGAACATGTTCGGGCAGCTTTTTTGGGGGGGCTGTTGCAGAATGTGTTTCGACGTGTCATCCCGTTGGGCGTAGCATCAGGAGCCTGTCGCCAGTTACTGCCAGTTACTTGGGAAAGTTGAGAACGTAACATCAAGAGCGCGTTGGAAGCTACTTGAAAAAGTTAAGAGCGTAGAATCCAGCTGCTTGAAAAGCCGAAGAGCCTAGCACCCCAAGAGCGTGCTGGAAGATACCTAAAAAAGTTAAGAGTGTAGCAGCAAGAGCTTGTTGGAAGTTACTTGTTGCAAAAGTCAAGAGCTAAGAGCATAGCAGGAAGAGCGTCTTGGAAGTGGCTTGCACAAGTCACGAGCAAAAAGCTTAGCATGAAGAGCGCGTTGGAATTTAATTGGTTTAATTGCAAACGTCATCATGAGCACGTTGGAAGTTACTTGCAAAAGCTAAGAGCTTAGCAGCAAGAGCATGTTCGAAGAGACCGGAAAAATCTAAGAGCAAATCCGCGACACGCTTGGCTGCAAGTTGTTGTGGAATGTTTGGGGAATGTTTCAACTGCTTTTTTCCCAAAAGTCTTTTCCGTTACTATGCCTGCTGGAATGCCTCGGGAAATTCACAGTTGAATGTGCTATAGTAGGAATATGGGTGTACGCACTCCTTCTCGGATAGGTTCACGCAAAGAAATATTCCGCGCACGGGTGGTTTCAACTCCTTTGCAAAACATAAGAATTGCCAACTGGGATTGTCAACACAAACAACACTTGAAACCACCACCCGTTTATAATATATTATATATATATATACACCCTCCCTGAAATACAAACAAAGTCCAATGGGGGCACCATCCAAATCGTTGAAAGGAAGAGCGCAAGACTAAAACAACACAAAGTTTGACCCCCTCACCCAACCCCCCAACCCCAAGGCCACAACCTCAGAACAAAAGTGTGGGGAAACAAGGGCTCCAGACTCTAGACCGTTGGCGGGAGGAGCATGAACGGGAGACGAAGAATCTTCCTCAAGCGTGACAGCAGCTAGCTGGGACGCCACTGGTTTGTCCATTCGCTGGGGTGGAACCCTCACCAGCCAGTGCTTGTGGCAACAGATTCACTCGACCAGCCCGCCTCTTCAAACCCCATTCGGCACAGCTTCCATGCCCCATTGGTCTAATTACGCTCACTGCAGCTACGCTCTACAGTACGTCAATTGCATGTAATTAAATGTGGCCTTGACTCAGTTCGTATGAATGCGTGTGACCGCTGCAAGTAAAATGACATTTTGACCCTACACTGACACCTTTTCTGAGACATGTTCTGAAACATGTTCTCTGGTGCGCGAATATGCTGGCATTTGATTTGACACGTGTATTGGCACGTGTGCAAACATGCAAAGGATCATGAGCTCACATGAGCCCACATGTCGGCCGTTGGCTACTGCTTGTTAGGGTGAGGATGACAAAGAAAAGGTGGACAGGAAGGCGAAGGATACGAAGGAGGAGACACTGACACAAAATGTAGAGACGCGAAAAATGGTCAGAAGCAGGCTTGCGACCAAAAAAAAGCCGGGGGTGAGATAAAAAACAATGAGAGCGTAAAAGAATATGACATTTGCGAGACGATGGAGGATAAAAACTCAATCAGGCATGGTGGATATGGAAGGTTGGTCGATTAGGGCTCTAAGCCCAAATGAGACATGCAGCCAGATGGCAAACATTGTCCAAAGGGTATCATTGGTAACACCCCCTGAGTGGTCCCAAATGTGTGTAAATATGTGTGTAAATCCCCTACTAAAACCAAGGTCTTTGCCTGGTGTTTACTATGACCGCGGGATGGGATTCTTCTTTGCAATGCCATAGCCACCTTGGTTGTGGATGCGCATGATGATCTCTGAACACTCGGGCCATTCGGTGGCAGAGTCGAAGCTAGCAGGTAGACTGCGGGTCATGATGTTGTCGGTGATCGCATGGGTTTGCAGCATGGACGCATTCACCTGCGCGAAGTGGGATCCCACAGGTCTTGGGTTGGAACCTTTAGAGATATCTCACAGATTTCCGACCAAATCATCAGAATCAAACCAACCAAGGATTTGGGTTTTTTGGGAATAGGGTACTGGGGCCATCCACCATTTTTGGGCCAATCTCACAGTAGTCTCGCCTTGCCAGATAGGATGCACACCCATTCCATCTCATTATATCCTCGTGAACGTGGATTTTATACTATACCCACTATACCCCACTTTTGTTCACAAAAACGCCCAAGTTTGGATAAACCCAAATTTCTAACCAAAACAAATGATCGAATGGAACAGCTGATTCACCATTAACCGATACAGGCGTATTTCCCAACCCTCATAGTTGCAGTAACTCCCGGAAAACAATATAAAGAAAACGTTCCATTCCCCACGAATTTATTTCGGAATCGGAAAGTTGCAAGCTTCCGCATCTAGAGTCGGATCTTTCTCACAAATCCATATGGATCCACCATCTTTCACTTCTCAAATCAGCAGCTTCCAGCCCCCAGTGATCCCCTGCTGCCCTGTTGGGGCCAGGACACCGTCTCATCGGTGTGGGTGATCCCGGTGCGTCGTTGTAGATCCGCCGCGGAAAAGTTGGCCATCCAGGCTGCGAACTGAAGGGTGTAGCTGGCCTCGGCTGGATGGGCTTCAGGTTTTCGGTTTGAACATCTGAAGGGAAGGAAAGTGGGAAAAAAACACGGAAAAAACAATCAAGGTGCAGGATTCCCTTTAGAGGTCTCGAAAAGAACGATCTGTTTTAATCCAAATGTGTTCACACAGTTTTTTGGGGATGGAGGGGCCTTTTGATATCACTGTGAACTGACTGTCCAAATTCGCATGGAAATTTGGAACTTGATGCAGTGGGTGGGTGAACTTTCTGGCTCTTTTTGGTACATCTTTGTATCCTACAAATGACCCGTGTGTGGACCGGCACAATCGTTTTTTTGGGGTTCTGACGGCCCACTGAGTGGGGTGCCCCACTCTGGTTATTCTTTCAGGAAGCTTCGTGTAGTCGAGACGCACATCATAAACCACAAAAAGTTGGCCTAAAACCCTAACTTTCTACAAAAAATCCGAATCATCTGGCTTGCCCCAACTCCTCAGTTTCATCACCACACACCCTTCTTGTCCTCCCACCACATCACCGCCAACGCCTCCTGCTGGAGCAGGTGGAAGAGCCTCTCCGACAGCACCGGCATCTCGGCTCGCAGCGCTTCCAACAAATCGCTGATGAAAATGGCCACCTGTTGTTCGTGATCCTGGATGGTGTCCGTGCCATGGTGCTTGCACAGCACCTGCAGCGCCAGGAATGGATGGCAATGGGATGGATGATGGAGGTCAAGGAATGGAAAGGGGGGAAGAGCTACACCAAAGAAAGGATGAGAAATGTCCAGAAAAACATGGACAAAGCGAAGCTAAGGTCAAAGAGATCATGTCCTGAAGGCATAGTCTACAACCTGTGCCAAATCATTCAAGTTGGTTCTCCATCTATCAATTTATTCCCTCTCTCTCATCCATCCATTTCATCATTGCTCTTCATCACCATCAACTAGCTCGATATATATATATATATACATCTACCATAAAACCCTAGTGAAAGATTAAGCAGAAAGTTATCCCGCCTCCATCTCCTGCATCAGGCGTTCCTCAAAGGCTGTCACCTCCACATCGCTGAGCTCCTCTGCGAGACCTGACGAGTCGATGAAGTCGTTGAAGCCTCGAATGAGGGAAAGCAATGGAAATCTCCGGGCTTTTGGATGGAAAAACTACTGGAAAATGGCTGGGAAATGCCCGTTTCTTGATGGAAAAAATCGGGTCTAAGTCAGGTTAGGATTGCGAATTCAATGGAAAACATCTCATATAAATGTGGATTAATATGGGAAAATCAGAGATCAAAATTCTTCTTTGCTGGCAGGCTTGATTACCACCCTGTCAGCTGCGGGGCTTTTGTTCAAAATCGCGGGGTGCCCCAAAAGCTCATGGTTGATCATGAGTTGCCCCAACACCCTCTGGTGAACTAACATGGCTATTGAAAATGGCCATTTATAGTGGATTTTCCCATGAAAAATTGTGATTTTCCATAGTTATGTTAGTTTACCGGAGGGTAAATCTGACATATTGCAATTTTGGAAGCCACTATCTTTGTACAAACCCAGATGACGGGGGATGATGAGTGGTAACTGGTTGAAAGGTGAGACAAATGGGATAACCGTATTTCCGATGTTTTGGGGTTCTCCAAAGTTTTCCAACTAAAGCGGGGCTTTAAAACTTTCTCGGAAAATGCCAAAATCCAGTGGTTTATCATCACATTCCCCATTAAGAGTGCCGTGAATGGGGGGGGGCCCAATCCCATCCATGCTTAAGGGCAAACAAACACATCTCATAGTGGTGGCGTTTCTTTGCGACTATATCCCCAGTAGATTTTCCCATATCATTGCTGGTTTTATACCAGTTTCCAACGACTGCCCTTAGCTTAAGCCACGCCATCACCATATTTCCCTTATACCATCCCCATCATGTCCATATTACAGTCATAAACTCCCAATAATCTCCCATATATATTCCCATGATATCCCATAGTTTTTCCAAGGCACCATCTCTAGCATGCTCCAAGCAAGTGCCATCTCGAAAGGTTTTTATCATCTTCACCTGACTTCTCTGATTGAAGGCGAGTGTTGCAACAAACCATGGTATTTCAGGGTAATACCTATGGTTTCCTGGGAGGTTTTCCATGAATTCACTCCATTGAAAGTGATGACAACCATTCAAAGTGGAGATGGTTCAGTCCGAATTAGGACACGGCTGCTGCCTGGCCACCCCAGATACGGGAGGAAAACTGAGTAGATCAAGAGGTAAAGTGACCTCTCCCGGTCATGGCTAAGATTACCCACAATTGGTTTGCGCAACCCTGTAGGAATTGTAAACCCAAGAATGTCCATGCCATCTTTCATATGTTGATTATGATCACATATCATCAGAACTTCCATCCCCTATCACTTCATTCTCAACTACATGCAAAAACAAAAAGATGTTACCCATTAATAAACTCAATGGAACTCGATCTTCAGAAAACTGGTCCACAAGCATGAACCCAACATTTAGATCCACCCCTTCGACCAGCAGCCTGGTGATTCTGAATCAGTTCATCCTTCCGTTCGATCCGCAGCTTGCTGCGACTGCGCCTCTTTTCTGCCTCGGCGAAGGATAGGGCGGTCTGCTCCTTCAATGCCTGCGAGGGTCGACGACGGCAGCGGAGTCGGGGGATGGGGTTGTACCCTGAGCTAACCATCCAGCCGTTGACTGCAAAATGGCAAGGCCAAATCACCTGTTGCAATAGGAAAATCATCGATAGCGAGGGTCAAAACGCCAGCAACCTCCAACCCCTGAAGGTTTGTGGAAAATGAGCGCAGCAATCTGTGACTTTCAGAGTGTTGTTCTCTCCCCTTCGTCATTGGTCAACAGGGCTTACAATCTCCGCTGGAAAGTGCTGTCAGACAACCCCCGTCAGACCCCATCCTAGCCCTTGCCGCCTCAAAACTCATCATCTTTGCGGAATGCGCTTGGATTCCGCCTCTGACGGCATTCTTCTGAAGAAGTTCGCTACCACGTGCAGCACACTCCGGAAGGGAGGGGTTCTCAGCACAAGATGCTGAAACGGCGGTAAAGAGAGCGAAAGTTGTCACGCCTCGCAACATCTCTGAACGAGGTGACTTGATACCAAGCGGTCAAGCGGTTAAGCTAACGGCTTGAGCCAAAGGAGGGATCACCATGGATCACCAAACATGTTGCGCCTCAGGGTAAGTCAGCCCCGGAGTGGGACGCAGCTTCTACATCTGTAGTGCAGGTGTGTAGAGGTGGCGCAGTACACCACACAATTCCGTTGCTTGATTTGCCATTCAACAATTTCGCAAGACCTCCCAGCATGCACTCAAGCGATTCCAAAGCAGCACCCTTGGCACAGCTAGATGGGCCACTTCGGAATTTGGGTCATGGCCCTGCGCAATCATAAGCCCACTTAGTGTATCAGAGATACCCTCCGGCAATCAAACACGGCAATGGAAAATGCCCCATTTACAGATGTTTTTCCCATTGAAAACAGAACTCTATTGATCTGGGACCCAGCTAGCCATGTTTGATTCCACGGAGGGTGGTGGCATTCCTGAAGCCGGTAGCTCCATCTGCATGATTCAGGTAGGGCGAAGCCGCTGGTCATGGAGGTGTCCTACCATTCTTCGGCCCAAAATGGAAATGGACAAAAAAATTGATACTCTCATTCCAACTCTCTCTCTCTCTCTCTCTCTCTCTCTCTTCATCGCCATCTCAGAGAGTTCAACATTCCATCTAGTTCCCGCATGTTTTAATGTTTCGATGCTATTAAATGAAATAAAAAGCCGCTATAAACATCTATCAATGACCAAAAAATCTGTGGTACTCGAGTTGATTCCAATAGCGTTCACGTTGTGCGAATTCGGCTGTGGCACCCAAACGGCTAAGCCGCTGCAGCAGCTGGCGTTTCTCATCCGCCATGGCAATATGGAGAAGGCTGCAGAACAAAAATGGCCACGGATGCCGTCGTCCATCCGTAAAACTGCCCATTCTTCGCGGGAAAAGAAAAGCGGAAATCTTTGATAAACCCAGCCTCCCTCACTCCCCCCAAAAAATAGTTGCTGCGCAAATATCTATACCAAAAGATTGAAGTTCCAAGAATCCAAGTTTCACCCATTGTCGGGTTCAGGTGTAGTTGGATGGTGTACGGCCAACACAACCAAATATCAATTCAAATTTGTAGCATACATAGAAATATGCCAAACCTGCGATGAAAGTTTCCTTCCCACATGTCCTCCAAGACTCTCTGCAAATGAGTAATGCAGAGATCTGCACAGCTGAATTCCACTCAAGTTTGCAACCTGCACTTGTGAAACACCGACACAGCTATCTGTCCCTTGTAACCTTCGTGGGATTGGTCAAAGCCATTGCGGAGACCTTTGTGACCATTGGACCAGACTTGGCAAGCGTTCAGCTGAACCATGTATCCAACTCACTTGAGTGGGGGACCTCCAATCAAGCGACTTGCCAATCATGCTGGTTGATCCATTTACACGCAAGTCACAGCAACAATAGTAACAATGATAAGAAAATAATATGAAAAAGAACAGTAAGAAAAAAACATTATATATTATATATATATATAATATGTATGTATCAGTGGTGTCGGCTTATTGATGTAACTATTTGTCCCCACTCATTTAAAATGATACCACTATGTTACTATGTTGTCTGAAATGTGGAATCTGTTCACCAAATTCACCCAACAGGTTTGCGGGGTGTTGATGTCTCGCCGTCTGTTCATTGGAGAAATATCCTTTTGCTAACGTATCGATTGGTATTGGCAAAATATACGCCCTTTGCACTTTGCTGGTGTTGCTTGTTTGTACCCCACATTTCCAGGGTTTTATCCATATGAGCTGGTTGTCTTCCTGCCAACCAAACAGGTCAGAAGTACCAAGTAGAGGTCCCGCAACTCCTCCACCAAAGTCTTGAACAAAGGTCTCTCCGCAGGATTCCTCAGTTTCACAGATTGCATCCCGTTTCTCCACGTAGTTTAGTCGCAGCTGTTTTTTTAATTGTCCTTTTCTCTTCCAAAAACCAAGCCACCAAAAACGAAAACGGGCTATCCTCTCCGCAAATATCCTTACAACAAAGGGATGGTCATCTCCGCAAAAATGGGGTTCATATACCCATTGTGTTTGGATTCCCAGAGCATGAAATGGATGAGCAAGCACCATTGATCCCATATAACTTGACCATGGGAGATATCTCTTGGCAATAGTCCCGATGGCTCAATAGCACTTGATCATTTACCTATTAAAGATTGTCATGTTCCAAAACTATGTCACAAATTACCACTGGATCACCATGGTTTCGATTATTATCATCTATGTTTTTGAGCAGTGTCATTATGATCCAATATTGTTCTAGTTTTGTCTCATCATTTCTTGTAAAAATAGTCAAAATATATATATATATATACACATCTAAACAGATACTATCCTAACATTTATCATTTCTTGATTCTTATCCCATCATGTTCCAATCATATTCTCAGATTTCGTGCCCATTCTAACGAAATAAATATCAAAATATATCAAACAAATAGATAGATAATAGTGATAATAGTATTCCATCATTGTCCAATAATGAAATTCCAGATCATATTCACTGAAACCAGATCACCATCTCCCCACCCGACAAGACACGAGCGAATGCATCGAAAGGACAGGTCCGTCAACGTCTGCGACACGCTGCTGGGGAATTGCCCTGTGTGGTCCAACATCTCCGCGACCTGCGCGAGGATGTAGGGAGAAGGGGCTGGGAACATGAGATATATGAAATATGATGAAATACACCAGGAAAAATATGCAAGAATTGGGCGAATCATGGCGAATCAATGGATTTACTATGGATATCAATGGATTTTTGGATGGGTTCTTTGAATTCCTTGAGGGATTTGAAAGGAGAAGTATAGTTTGTAGAAAAGAATGAAGAGGCAAGTGGATCGGAAACAATGTTGGAATGGGTGTCAATACTCAATACTCCTAAATGTGACTGCAGAAGAGGCTGTGTCAAGTGCAACATGCTCACCCCTTTACCCTTCCAGGGATGTATAGATGCACACCCTTTATTGACATCAAACCTGTTGGAAATGATCAAAAAATCATCCAGAGTCTCCGCAAGGACCATGGACAGTGATGGCCTGGCCTTTGCCCTGCTACCCTGGATGTGGTCCACCAAGTAACAAAACCTTGGAGCAGTGGGAGAGTCACGGGCAAAGGATGGGATCATAATGATCCAACCAATGATTTCTGAGGATGGGTCAAAAACCATCCGTACCCTAGGTTTTTTCACGGTAAATTCGCTGGGATTTTGTAGATGTTCATCCCTTTTCTTGCTGGTAGTAAATGTATAGCAACCTTCCAGCAAGATGAGCACCAATAATCATGGAGAGCAAAAGAACGTATGAGTAGCCTCTTATAGAAGACAGCCCATGGCCCTTCAATGGTGGCCTGTGGAGAGACTCCCTCATGCATCAGCATGGTGACTCCCACATGATAAGGATATCTGGGGTCGTCAAGATAAGCTAGCAGCAATATGACTCGTGTTTTTCAATGGGTATGGTCTGATATGGATTCCAAATAATTAACCCACCATTATCCCACAATATCTCATCCTGGGATTCCGTGTCATGGCTACTACACTTCAATAACCATGCACTCTGATATGTCTGATATTGTCACTTGTCAGCATCCCACCACCTCGTTGTTTTGCCCTCATCTTCAACCACACCAGAGTTTCGCATCACCTTTTCCCCTCACAGCAGTTGCTTCAACGACACCGCCGCGGCCACCAAACCGCAACAGCCCCCGAAGAACGTCAGCACGAACCAGGACCAAACCTGTCGCGTGCGAGAGATGCTGTCCGTGGGGTGATGGGATGCCAGGTGGTCCACCAAGGGTCCCTGGTCAAGATCTGGCATCTTGCCCTGGGAAAGCAGGGTGAGATGTGGCAAGATGTAGATACCTTAGATGTCAGACTCAGGGAGAGGCATCAATATGTGATGGTAGTGTCAAATTGCCTTGACAGCCCTGGGATGGACCCTCACGATTCTCGGTAATTTTAAAGCTTCGAACCGCTACTTTTTGTGGCCTTTTCCCTTGGATCGAAACCTAGTTCTGACTCCCATCCCCTGATTCCACCTTAAATCATATCCCTTCAATCATCAGATAGCATAAACCATCCTGATTTCCACCATCAATCCTGACTTCACCCATCCCCAACTGCCATGGAACACATGGAGTTGGCCACCGCCCCGAAGACCGCCAGGAAATCCCCGAAGCGTGGCAGCACCGCCGCGCAGCCGCAGCAGGACAGCACGAAGGCCACACGCCAGGCGCGCTTGCAAAGGGAAGCACCGGCGAGGGACGGGAAGAACTGCTCGGTGTTGCGGAAGATGAGAAACAAAGAGCTGGGGAAGGTGAGCAATAACCTGGGCTGAAAATGGACGAATTTGACGAAAACCAACAAAAAAGATAGAAAAGTCAAATCCCACTGAAATCAATGGCAAATGACTTTTCGATGGGGATTGCTATAGATGAGAATAGTATAGAATAAAATGTCATAACATGGGCTGACGAGATATAGTTGAAACACCTCTGTCTTTCTTTTTTTTTGTCATGTTCATCGTGAGATTCTGTGAGAATTGGAGTTCAATTGGCTTCTGGTAATTCACCACTATCACTTCGAATCAGATGTTACTTTTTTGCATCTTTTCGGTGGTTGCCATAACCAAAATGCACCGGTCACCCGTCGGCAGGGCACTGCAAGACATAGCACAAGACCGCTACCCGATGCATCGGGGTCACACTGAAGGCGCTGGAGAGGGTCACCTCCTGCGCCACTATGCCTCCTGGAGCGGTAAACGTCTTGGGAAATCGCGGTTTTTCTGAACTGTAACTCTTTCTGAAACCAAGGTTTTGGTCTTCCAAGATTCCAAAAAAAAATCTGGGGAATTTGCTGAATCAATTGGAGTTTGAAAAGCCACAGGTGAGTCTCAAACAAGAAAAAGAATTGGACGCAGATCACAGAGTCCTGGCAGATAGGAATACAAGAAATCCCCGCAGAGGGCCAAGAGGAGATAGTTCACTGTGAAGTAAGTCACGGCCAGCATGGCTGCCCAACTAAACTGTTTCGGCCGCAGCATAGCTGAACTCACCTTGCAGGAGAAGGTGGGAAGAAGGTGATGTTTCTGGCATTGGGCACCCCATAAGAAAAGTCAAGAGAATGAATAGAAGACCCGGTTGGAAGGGATTTTGATGGATTCAGTTCATCCTTGATCTATGTCATCTATGTTGGTCACTTTTGGCTGTTTCATGCTCTTTCCAAAGGAAGTCACAGACCACCTCAGAAGACATCACCACCATCCCTTCGTTGCAGAACACCGCAAGGCCCATGGCCACTGGAAAGGACTCCAGCCGCAGAAAGGGCTGACTCTGCAGATAACTGGGCAACTCGGCCCCGTGCTTCGCCGCCAGAAAGAAGATCAGCAGCACGAAGGACTGCCCAGAAACCAGGCCCAAAAAGCTGAATCTCTCAAGGAGGGTGATGTCCTGCAACGCGGTGCCAGTTATCTTTTTTGGTTTATACGTTCATTTGACCATGGATATATCTGCCATAAAACCTAAGCTAGCCTAGGCATAAACAAACTTAGCTAAGTGGGGGCACCACTTTGTGTGAGGAAAAGACCCCAGCACCAGATCTGCGAAATTGTCCCAAAATCAACAACCACTCAAATGACTCATCCTGGCCCATGATTCTCATCGTCCTAGCCCATTACCATTAACAATGAAATGGACACGCCGTACCCGACAACTCAACTCTACCAAGTGCACTTCTAAACTGTCTCGACCCCACTTCCCATGTCTAGTTGGCTCAAATATGTTCAAGTCACCCCATCAACCTCCAATTGTTGCATTCCAACTCCCCAGTTTTACTGCCAAGTTCCCCATTTATCATCCCATTTATCAACCCTTTGTCAACCCTTTGTTCAAGCCCCCCAGGTCCTCCACCCAGGCACAGGCCATCAACGGCACCGCCAGCACCGCCACGTCCAAACGCCCATCTGCCAGGGCCCCGTGGGCCCCGCCGCGGCCTCCGAAGCGCGCCACGTTGTCGCCGATGAACTTCAGCCAGGCCACGGCCGAGCCCCACCCAGCGAGCAGCACAGCCAGGGTGGCCAGGACAGAGCTGCGGGGACCCAGGCCCTTGGAAATCAGCGCTACGTAGGAGGTCTCCTGGGGGATGGAGACCGTTGGGGTGGGGTGATCTTGACTTAAAACAGCAGAAGGCGTTGTTTGTTGACCCGAAATTTGGGATGAGTTTTGAAGGTATTCTACGGCATTCTGGGGAAACAAATGGCCGGATGGCTTGAAGTGGATGGTACGAGTACAACCAACAGAATTAGGAGCATGTCTTGAATTGTCTTGAAATGTTCAGCCGAAATGGCCCAAAAGAAAGAGTTCGTCGACCAAAAGAACTGGTGTGATTTCGACCTTTTATCTGACAGAAACATCTCAGTTGAATTCAGTCTAAGCCAACATGAAACTTCTAGAGCGGAAGCCGCTTGCAAATCTTGCAGCCTGCAGGCGCTGAGCCAAGTGATGCATGACATTGGCCGCATCCCAGGCCAGTAGCATACTCAACACGAAGAACAACAGCCCGGCTTCCAGCCCCGCTGCGTGCAGGTAGAAGGGCATGGCAATCATTCCAATTCCCCAGTTCACCTGCCAGGGTTTGAGGGCACTAGACAGTGTCTTTTAGCCATCCCCAACTGCGGAATCTTGGGTTCCGTCCACCTTGGCGATGAGCACTGCAGCCCCCAGTGGGCCCAGATCCGTATGGCGAGTTGCTGGCATGGTGGGCAGCCGCCGGTAGCAGCCCATGCAATGGGGACACAGGGGCACAGCTGAGTTGTAGGTAAAATAGGATGATATGAGCTGCTGACTGTGTTTGATTGCAAGCCACTCAAGTTAGTTTCTATTTCTGGGACAACCACAGCTGACCTATTATCAGCCGGTTGTCAACCTGTTTCTAGCAGGGATGCACAGCCAAGAATTTTCATGGTGAAGTTTGACATGGTTCTGATAGTTGGATTCCCTGTGGTGGTTGTCACTGTCGCCATGGACCAGTGGAGTTTCATCCTCCATCAGGGCAGGATCCCTGTTCGCCTTTTGTGGATGGAACACTACCGGTTGCGTCCTAATGTCATGCGTCTATTGCTCCAATGAATCTAAACTTCAACATGGGATGCAGCTCCAACATAGCCTTCTTAGCCTCTCTCTGTTGAGATTCTTGAGGAAATGTGGCGTTGGCTGTCTTGTTTAAGCCCAGAAGCTGCGCACTGTTCAGTTCGAAGTTCAAGGAGATACTCAAATGCTCCTTTCCTCCGGCCATTTTTCTTGGCTCTCTGGCTTGTGGGCACCTTGATAGAATCTACTAAAACCCTCACCTGGTCAGCTTGAAGATCCATTCATTTCTACATTGTGGAATCTGTTGGAACTCGTGATTTTTAGCAGAAAACTATGCTGATCATTTGGGTGAACCTTCTAGGTGGGGCTTGAAAATTGGAAACTAACAGGCCAGCTGTATGTTTGAAACTTCTATGTGCTGATAAGTTCAATTGAATTTTCTATGTTCCTCAGGATAAGTTCCCTATTTCTGTTTGTAAATTCAGCACTTTGGCTGGTTTCATCCATTGTGGTTCACACTTTTTCTGATTTCTTGTACCTCAAAATCATCCCATTTCTTGCTGTCACTCCTCCAAATTTTGCCCAAAACCATATGTTTTCGGATAAAAATCCATCAAACTCCCAATTTTTGCGAGTCAAATCTCCTTTTGGCTAGTAAAAATCGATTGGAAATCCACGTGTCCGCGGCCTTTTTCGCCTTCCACGCAGCGTTTTTCACCCCGGCGACTTGGGCGACACCGGCGACCCCTCGCTGTCCGACAGCAGCGCGTCGTCGCGGCTGCCGCGCCGCTCCGGAGCAGCACCGCAGAGGGCACCACAGGCCACGGCCAAGACGCCGAAGCAAAAGAGCAGAAAGGCCACGAAACTGATGATGCCAAAGACCTGGGATGATACATAATCCCTTCCCCCTGACACTAAACCCCCCCCAATATTAAAAACTTTGGATGCCAAAGACCTTGGATGAAAAATGATATATCACCCTTAAACCCTGTGGTCTTGTTTGCCCTATGTTGATGATGCCAAAGACTTCAAAGGATGGTGAATTGATGGAATGATGGGATGATGCAACTAAGTCGGCATTGGTGGATGGCTTAGGCATTTTCAGGTACCAAACCCACTTGGAGGATCATTTCACTCAGAAATTAACTGATCAAACTTTCAATGAATGGGTGTTCTGACGATTTCCAGGCACTTGGATGTGAATCTCAGGTGGTAAGTGGGTAAATATCATATTCTAACCCAGTTATATATGTGCAGTGCAAATAAATAATTTTACTATATATATATATATATATTATGTGTGTGTGTGTGTGCATATGAATGCACATCCATTATAGTGTATTTACAGGATGATGTATGGCTTATGGGTACCACTTCACCAATACCCACCGGGGCCACCCCCGTTCCACTCCCCCAGCACCTTGACGTAATCCGTCGGCTCCTGCAGCAAAACACCAGGCCCACAGGCGCGCGCGACACGCTCCCCCGCCACCATGGTCTCGGCTTCGCTGAAGGACCGTGAACAGCGGTCCGAGTAGCCATACCAACAGCCGTCCTGCGAAGAACCGATCGGATCTCGGCGATATAGGGGGGATTCAAGAGGATTTTGATGCGTTGATATAGATTTCATAGGGGGTTACAAGAGGGCAAGCGAAGAACCGATGGGATTTTTGCGAAGTGATTGGGTGCAGAAACAGGATCTGGGACGGGATTTAGACGGGATTTCCATCGGATCTCTATAGAAGTTCTTTTGGTTTCATGGGGTTTACTGTAATAACTTTGATACGCTTCAACCTGGGGGTTGCCTCCAAATTGGGGGTCGAAGCAACAATGGGGATGACTAAACCAACTATTTTGTGGGAATGCATGGGGATCTCGAAGATGAATAGCCAACAATATTAGATGGGAGTTGTCTGCAAGTGGGCACACATGGCGCACTCCCAAAAGGGTGTTTCTTGATGGGGGCAGTGGTGTTAAACCACTGGAGTTGGGGATACTCTATGTTTGGATCAATCCATGTGTTGGCGGAGAACCCAAGTCAGTAGCAAGGGGTGTGAAAAAATTGGCTTACGACATGCGTGTGCGGCATCCAACAAATCCGACGAAAACATCAGAAACCAAAAAACATAACGGTGACACATGGCAAGCATATAGGTGACAAACCAACGCAGTTCATGCCACAAATCAAAGATAAAAACTGACAGAAACCATCAGAAACCTAAGATTGCACAGTGATCAGACTGCCAGACCTTGGTGCTATGCTCCCAAATGGAACAGCCAGAATCTTGGTAGCACACATCTCCTCAGATTTGGAGCCAGATGGGGCGATGGATGCCTAGCACTTGAGTCGCTTCTCTATCCGTTTTAGCCGTTCAAAGTCCCCGCATCTTGCTGCAGAGACGTGTCCTTCCTCCCTATTCCTCTGGTGTAACATCCAAAAAACAAGCCCCACAAATCAAAAAGTCGCTACCTATTCTACCAAAAAAACAAGTGGAAGATGGACTTCAGGTGACTTCAGGTTTCCAATCTCCACCCTTTCTCTGTGTTTTCCCAGAGTTTTCCATGTCCCCAACCCATCTCCCCGAGGCCCCAAGGCATCGTCGAGGCGCTGCACTGCAAGACCTCCGCCTTGTAGGTCCCCACTGCGCTCACGGCGCGCACCTCTGCCTGCTTCATCCCAAGGCCGCCTGAGATTCCACCCTCTGTCAGCTCCATGGCAATGCTGGAAAATCCACCATGTACAAGTGACTTTCCCAGCTATAAACCTCCATTTATGTATATATATTATAGAGAGAGAGAGAGAGGGGATGTTCAATTTTTTTCACCTGATGGCTGAAGGAGAGAGTAGCCAAACAAACCAAGGCCTTTGCCAGCACCTGTGGACAGTGTCTTGATTTGATTTGATTTGGAGCTGGGTTTCTCTTGTCAACTAAGATTTGCATTTTCACTGACAAACAGCGCGAATATCAGCACCTCAATTAGCAAGCTCTGTACCTGAACGACAGTGCAGCGTTGCTGGTTTCACAAAAACCCTCGCCCCAAAATCCCCCCAGTTGAATCCCCATCTTTATTGAAATTTGGGGAAGTGATTCCCCAAATGATCAAAACGGTGTCAATTGACATTAACTGATTCTTTAAAAAATCTACCCTCCGGGAATCAAACGTGGCTGGCTGGAAATTTCCCGAACTCAATGGAGGTTTATAGCTGGGAAAATAATCTGTAAATTGGCGGGGGTTTCCATTGCTATATATAGGTTTGATAAATTCCAATATGTCCAAAGATTTCCTTCAGGGGCACTTTTCCCCCACAATCAAACTGACAAAAAGTTGAGACGTGACTAAAAGCAGGTTAAAATGGGTGCGACCTTCCTTGTTGGTCCCAGCAACGACACCAGCGCCCCTTCTCCAGCTGAATGGTCTCGGAGACTGTGCCGTGAGAGATGCGCTGCCCTGCCAGCACCAGGAAATCGTCGAAGCGTTCGCTCTGACATTCCAAGCCGCGGCCTGTGGAAGCAGCTGGATGTGGGGAGGAGTAAAACTAGGGATATTTCAATGTGGATTTTTGGATCCCAAGGGGGTCACAGAAACCGATCATAGACTAATAGATGATAAAAGCCTGGGAAGATCAGAATGTCAGAATGGTGTGACCAAGTGCAATGGAATGGAAAATCATCTGGAAAATCCCCGATTGGAGGTCCTTTTGTTCGAAGTGTGATTTTCTGCTGTGAGGTCGAATGACCGGAGGTGGGCAACAACCCAAGTCATCAATTTACCAGGGCAACTCAGCTCTTCCCAAACAAATGGGGTGTGGGAAGATGGACCCAAGGTGGATGCATGTTTATAATCACACACACCATATATATAATGTGTATACATATACATATATATATATATATATACACATGTGTGAGTGATATGGTAGTAATATATAAGGCCTTCCTAGGCGAACATGTGAGGAAAACCAGGGAAAAGGGCCAAAACAATATACAGTCGGCCCAGATCATAATGGCACCGCTTCCACCAAATGTAGCACCGGCATTGCAAAAACAAAAGGCCCAGCAAAACCACAGAATGGCAGCCAGCCCCTAAGGGACGGGGGTGAACAAAAATACCCGGCCACTGCTCAATCTGTTCTATCCCCATCGTTCACGGATCTTAAAGTGAATGTCCGCATCGCCCAAGGCCGTCCCAGGCTCCAGCACGCTCCAGCCTGTGGAGCATTTACCCAACTTCTCTCCCGAGTTTTCACGGGTGTTTCCCCATTGCCAGACCTCACAGTGAGGATCGTCACAGCATTGGCTTCGACAATCCTCCAGGGTTTTGTCCCATTTTTTCCGAGTTGGAAGGTTACCGGAATCAGATCATCAACTGGAAAAAGAGACTCCGCAGTCTCTTTTTTGCAACTGATGCGGACTTGCGAGTTGTGGTGCTGGTTGCTGATCATGCTTACCTCATCACTTTTCATGATAGCTATTTTCAGTTTTCGATGTCTAGAAAAACCCTAGCTCCACCCTGCCGCTTTTGGCTCGCCAGTCACCATTCCCACCAGTCCTCAGGGGTCGTGGAGCGATTCAGCAGCTGAAGGCCCAAACAGAAACCTTCCCAGCCATTCGCCACATCCTGAATGACCTGACAGCGGCCACAGGGCACTGATGTCATAGGCTCGCCATGACGATGTTTGAGCCATCCCCTTGAGCCAGTTGAGTGGAAGTCATTGGAGCAGATCATGCCCAAAAGATGGAAGCACAGCCCTGGATTTTTTCTCCAACATATCCCTTAAAATCATGGAACATACCCTCTGGATATCAAACATGGTGTGCTGGAAAATCCCTCGTTTATAGAGGGCTGTCCCATAAAAACTCCATGTGTCGAGGATTTTTACTAGCCATGTTTGATTGCTGGATCCGACTCTGCCAGTTGGATGAACAAAATTCTTTGGAACTGGTCCCCAACGCTTGATTAGTGGCGCGAGCCACTCAGAGTGCGGGTCAAAAAGTTAGAGATTGAGATGTTTTTCCTAAATTCACCTATCCAAATCTCAGCGTTTTCCGGTGACCAACTTTGATAATTTTATAGGAGATATAACATGACCATTTTGCCGGCCTTTCCCCAGCTGTGGTGCCCCTGCTCTCCCGGTTTGTTGGGCTTTTCCACCGCGGGCCTCAGGGTTGCAACATGAGAAATAGCTGATTGAACCATTGAAAACCGTGATTTTTATGGGGCGGGTCAATGGGATTGAATGGGATTTCATGTGGATTTAATCGGGATATTTTATCCAAGTGACTGTGGAAGATGATGTTTCCAACTTCCAAGTTGTGTCCTTTCTTAATGTGTTCCGCTAGGAAAGGCGGCATGTATAGGGGTGGGATCAACGAAAATTAGGAACATGATCAACAACATTGCCACCTTTTGCTACGAGGGCCTAGTGACTATCTATTGTTTTGTTTAGATTCATGAGCTCGTTTTGTCTCGAGCATCTTTAATTTCAGTTTACATATCCAGTCTCATGCGAAGCTTGCTTGCAATTTGTACATTGGTGTCCTCACATCGTTGATTCAAATGTGCATTGTGCAATGTGTTAAGCCCAACCACAAACCCTCCCCAAAATTATCATTTTATGGGTGTTATAAACCATCTCCAAGAGGTAGGCGTATTGGGTTGCCAACACTACTGTATATTGACTCCATCTGCCTCACCAGTCTGTTCACCGAGCTCCTTCCCGACGAAGATTCGAATGACCAGTGTCCGAATCCGATTTATTCAACAATCAATCAATGTTCTAATGCGTCTATCTCTTGCTTGGTGTGGATACATGTTCAAGAATTCCAGATGATACCAAAACATCTTAGAAAACATCTCAGATTCTGAGATCTTTCATGAATTCAGCCATTTTTCCCTTGAATCCAAACACATCTTCTCCGCATTTCCCCAGATTTCCCTGGAAATCGATGGATAAAGAGCCCAGTCACGGCGCCCCAGTGAGAAGCTCCAGGACCACCATTCCAAAGCTATGGACCTCCGAAAAATGCCGTCATTTCATGTCACCACCCCATGAAGCTTTTTGGGTAAAGGTCATCTGCCTTTTTCAGGGTACCCGAAACCTTTAACAGTTTCGTTTCGACGCATTTTTCAAATGAATTCGTGGATTTAGAACACAACAAAAAAAATAAAAATCACCCCGTTTCTGTGCTGCAGCGTCTTTTCTGGAAGCAATCAAAAAAAAAAAAGACAAAAATGCTGCAAATAACATATTTTGGGAGCAGAGATGCACAAAAAACACCGCAAATAACAATGGTTTTGAAGGAAAGGCAAAAAACCAAAACAAAAAGCACTGTAAATTACAGTGTTTTTCTGGTTGACGGTAGAAAATCATTGGTATTTACACTCTGTTTGCAATGCAAGGAAAAGTGGAAGGCAAGAAATGCTGTAAATAGAAATGTTTGGGCAAACTTATCTGCACTGGCAAGCATGGCTCAACAATTCTTCCGATGTTGCCCCAAATCCTTCTTCCATGTGTGTATGTATATATATATGTGTGTGTATATATATATATATTTTTTTTAGACATATATATACAAACCAATTAGATATGATATGATATGATAGTATATCTGTGTCTGCTCATCGAGTATGATTGCAGAATACCACACAGTAACCTCCTTTATCAGAGGCCGAAAAGGTTCAATGAGCAGAACAATCGGCACCTCGCTGCCTTCCGTGATGATCCCCGTGCGGATGTACCTGGAAAGCATCGGACCCCGTCCGCCGCGGGGAACATGATGACTTTGGTGATTTACCCTCCAGTAGTCCAACATAGCAATGGAAAATCCCCTATAAATGGAGGTTTCAATGACAAATCTAATATATACATATATATATATTACTATATATTTGTATAGATATATATATATACTATATATATATATATATATTACTATATACATATTTAAATCGGAAATTGTCCATTGCCACGTTTGATTCCCGGAGAGTAGTTGGCACTTGTGATTGCTGGTGTCAACCCATCCCATAAATATGAGTCAGTGGGTTGAAAATATTGAAATGACTGAAACCACCAATCAGATTTATACCAACCCCTGCACAAGTTAGGGACTCAGTTAGGGACTCAATCCATTGTCCCATGCAAAATTTAAGGGAATATGGCTAGCCAGTTGTATCCTCATTCTCCCCATGCAACATTATATCCCCACCAAATCCTCATTTTCAATGGCTAAATCACCAAACTACACTCCCAAAAAATCACCAGAATCATATTATAATATATTATATCGCATTCCCATTATCACGGTTTCTCCAAACACCACATGTATAAGGGCGAAAATTTGCTACATGTAGAGGTATTATCACTAATCTACCCCCCAAAAAAGCGATTATGGGCTGGAGCAACCCTGATCCCTCGTCATTTTTCTATACTGTAAGGGTTGTTTTTATACTATGGATACTGCATCTGTGGATGGAAGAAATCCTGCACCAGTTGGTAACTCTTAGGTAACAGTAGAAACACTGTGAATCGTGGGATTATTATATATTATAATGGGATGTTTACCATCTACCAACTGGTGCAGGTCCATCCACAATAGGTTGCACCCTCCAAATGTCTCAAAAGACGGTGGTTTTCCATGGCTATGTGAATTAAACAGATGGTAAGACCTCCATCTTTGTTCCTTTTCATCCCTCATGTTCCATGTCTCACCACAGCCATGGCACTCTGGGCAGGCGTAGCCCACCGTTCCGCTGGCTTGCTTCACCTTGTGCTGTGCGCCCTCGGAGACCTGGACTGCAGGATGCCCAGTGATGGAGATATAGTATGGCTTATAGTAATGAAGATCATGGTATACTAAACCATTCTGGTTTGATAAACCCAGTGATGATGGTATGATATCAGCAACCATTATTCATGGGGATGTATTGGGATATGTGTTTATCAACAATTCGTTTCTTATCAACAATAGCCCCCGGCGATACCCAGTGATGGGTAGTTTAGGAGCCAAATATTGTGATGAAGCCATTCTAATCCTTTCCCTGCAACTTTTTGAAACACCCACCAGCAATCTGCTCATTGATTGACTTCAGTGCATCTCAACGGGAATGATTGGGGACGGGGTTAAACATATAGTCATTCTTTGGTAATCAAACATGCCTTCCCACTAAACCCTACATTTTATAGGCGGTTTATGGGGATTTTTAATTTCCATGTTTCCGGAGGGTAAACTAATGTAAACTATGTTCAACTGATAGATGATCATCTTCTCAACCACCAGAAACACGAAAAAAAACCAACGACTCCAAGGTTCAGAGACCCTGAACAAAGCCCTGAGTTCTGAACGCAGGAAAGTCCAAAGTCAGCCATCTTGGCCGTACCTGGTGCTTGAAAAACAAGCAACGATCCACGGAAAGCCACTGTGGACGGAAAGGGAACTGCTTTGTAGTTTTCAAGCCGTCGAATGTCATAAGAACCCCAATGTCATGCAGTAAATCCAACGGTAACCGTCAAATGGTATCGGCATGCGTATATGCATCTATGATCAAATATGTTTGTTGTTCATTCATCCCGTCTTGTCGTTGCAACTCTACAAACTAGGATTTGTTTTTCACGCAACCACCAGCCACATGATGGCCACATGCTGGCCACATGAGCGTAACACCGGTGCCGTGCAGATCGGTTTGGTGCTTTCAGTCGATCAGCAAGTGATGAAGAATGATGAGGACATCAACTCAGGGGAGCACTGCTCCCAGCACTCCTGATTCCAACTTTTCCAGGGGGGTCATGGCCCGAATTAGCCCCCCAAGTACCTCTAGTTATGGGTCTCAGCACCATCTGTTTGTTTTTTTGGGGGCCCACATCGCTGCAGTTGACCAAGGGTGCCATTCTTGTCGAGCAGAATGTTGGGTCCCTTGATGTCTCGGTGAAAGGCCTGAGGATCTTGAAGGGGCCAAGTTTGGGCAAATCGTGGGGTGATGTTCTTTAAGTTTGTTACCCTCCACGTAATCAATGTGAAAGCTCAATCCACTATCTTTAGATTTTTTTAGCTGGATCAATGTTTGTTCTGCTTGGTTAAGAAAGAAAGTAAGCTTAAACAGAAATGTTATCTTACGAGGAGGTGTGGGCAGTAGTGGAGCTGCACCACTTTCCTTCTTTTACCAAAGGTTTCTTGCTACTCTTGTTGATGGTGTATGCCCTTGTGAATTCACCCATCTCAGAACATAACCAATTAAACGAAGCGGGATGATTTGTTGGAAAACCTACCAACTTCGTGTAATACCGCACGCCATCGGGTCATTCAGAATATGGTCTGAGAATTTCCCCTTTGGTTCCGGGAAGTTGGTGTCCATCCCCGATCGGCATTACACCTCTTGACAAGCCCCCACTTTGAGGGTGAAATTCCCACTGATTGACCATTCATCAGTTGATTGCTAAGCGAAATGATTCTCCAAGAGAGTCTGTCTGAGAATCAGATATACCCCAAACCAACTGTTTAATCATCCTGTTCCCAAGTATTTTTGTCTTATGCTCGGGAAAGTACATTGATTTTAAGACACAACCAACTTCATATTCTTGGGAAATTGTATCCCATGAAACCCCCATTGTATCCGAATGAATTCCCATTCCAATGGTCAAACTGCCATTAATTCCCAATAGTTATAACTATGCCAATGTACCCCATCATAATTGATTAAAACATGGAGACCAAACTGCCGAGACTATTCCAATTAACGCATGAGCAGGAAGAACCTTCTTCAAAGGGGGAGAAAAAAAAACTGCTGGCGTGCAAACAGCCAATGCTCCAACAACCAGCATATGCGAAATTATTGTGCCCCATTCTGTCCCATTAAATTCCAGTTCTATCCTCATGACAATTGGTTTTCTGCTTCCAACTTTGTTGCTTGCCCTCCTGTGAACAAAACATAGATGCGGAAAACAAGTATGAAGTATGTTCCTCGTGAATCCCTAGGGTTTTTTGGCCACATCTATGTTAATTTACCCAGGGACAAATCCATGTACAGATGGTTTTTTTGTCAAACATTGGGCACCCCATTTACTTCCATGAATTTCCTAGCTCTAAACCTCCATTGTTAGACTATTTTCCAGCTAGCCATGTTTGATAACACCAGATTTTAACTAGTAGCCCATTCACATCCCATCTACAGTATTTCCATTGTAGGACCTGGATCTTAACATATGCCTATGAGTCAAAACCCTGGCACCCTAGGTAACCAAAAAATAGCTGTTTCATGGAGGTTTATTATTCCAGTCATTATCCATAGTCAATGGTACTCCCAAAAAACCGGATCGTTGGATCCTACCGACTTACCCATATTAGTTACCAGCTGGTTATGACTAACAGTTCGCCATGGAATAGCTGGTGAATTTTGGATGATTTTCCCAGCGAACCAAACCTCCATTTAGTTCGGGGATTCTCCATGTTAGTCATAACCAGAGGGTAATAGCTGGAGAATAGTTATTTAAAAAATATATGAGTTACCCATCCCCAATGGTTATGATAGTTACCAGCTGCTTATGACAAGAGTTTTCACCCCCAGCTAACCACCTTTGCCGAGCCACCCGTGGCGTCACATTGTGCAGGTGCGACAAGCCACAGGCAGCGTCCACCGCGGCGGAGAGCCGGGCGTTCCAACGGAACCTGGGGCCATGGGGGTCCCATGGGGAGGTCATGGGATGAACTTGGGGATGTCATGGTAACACCCAAAAAAAATGGATAGAAAAGTGTAATCCCCCGTAAAATAAGTGATAAATCATTGTTCTATCAGGGGGTGACTATAAATCTGATTAAGTCGTGGGTGATTTCGGTGATTTAACCCAGTAAAATTGAGGTTTTAAAGGGATTGAATTGCATTGAATCAGGATTTGACCTAACAAAATGTCCATGTCCATCCAGGATAGTGTGGTTAACGTTTAACCAAGTAATAAACCTCCAATGGGGTTTTATTTACAACCTATTTTGAGTAAATTTAGGGACGGTCTATTTTCGGGTTTGCCGCATCCATCCCTTTGGATCTATAATATTCATTCTCGCGGCCGGAAAAAAGGGGATTACAGTATCTATATAATGTTGAGATGTATAATATTTATGGATAATGCAGGAAGATCATACGATAAGCGATCAGGGAATAGTTCCAGGTATCTAAGTTTGAGGCACTAACCTTAGATCCTATGCAAAGAGTATGCAAGGGAATACACCATCAAAATATTGCCTTACTATCTTACTGAGGTACAGCCACTACATCCGTTGTAGCGGCAGGCCCAGAGAGAGTCGTGCGAAATTCACGGCAAACATCTCAGTGAATTCTACCGTTTCATCACACAATGGGCACCTCAATGATTTATGTCTAGCCAAAGGATATGTTACATCCTTTACATTTATGTATAAACTGGGCATTCTACATATCATTCATTATCATTCTCTACTGTATGATGTAAAACTAGATGTGTCTATCTGTGTGTGCGCGCGTGTGCCAAGATAAGACATACAAAGCATTTTCTGTAATATCCATCAATATCCTAAATATGTTTAGAACTGTTATTGTATAGCAGCTAATCGTATATAGTCAATATATCCAGTATGTATCATATACCTGATTCTATTCTAGCCACATCTGATTACTGAGGGTACATATCATGATACATGCAGCATCATCCAAGTCCATAATGATGGCTGAATAATGATAATGATACCCAAAATGGTGATAACTATCATAGTGATAATGATAATAAATGATAATAATAGATATGTATGTATATCTATCATTGTCATTATCATTATCACTATCACTATCGTTATTATTATCCCTATAGTTATTATCACCATTTTGTAGTTATCACTATGTTATTATAATGGTTGCTATAAACCAATCGTGGCTCAATTCAATATGGAACCTCCATGGCTGACTTTCGTCAAGTCGCGGCTCCAGCTGCTGACGGCTCCGTTGCAGCCGCTTGCTGACCTCGGGTGACGAGCTCAAGGGCTGGCATGGAGAAATGGGCATATTTTTGGTCAATGGGGCAATCAACGGTATACTAGGACAACACTTGGATACCAAATGGGATATGAAGTGGATGAAAATGGGACATAGCTGATATGAAGTGGTTTGTTGAACTTCTGCAAAGTTCCCCTTCAGCATAGGTAGCTAGACGTTTGCACAAGTTTGTTTGTGAGTGGAGCCACAGAGCCCCACTGCTTTTCTAGGGTGGCGAGGGGACCTGTGTTCGCACTTGGGACAGAAACATTGCGGTTTCAATGGGGTATGTATATAATAGCTGGGGTAAAATGAATGACAGCCTCCGTTTTGTGTGAAAACTTTAACCAACCATCAGTTTTGGACATGATAAATCCCCCTTGGTTCAGAGACTCCTGCAAACTTAGTTTTGCTTGAGAAACCCTCCATAATTGGAAAGTATTCCCTATTGATTCCCCAAATAGTGGATTTGCCATTGGGAACACAATAAATCTTGAACAAATCAAGGAAAAGGCTTCCGACATCTTCCCGAACTGCATCTGGGTTCTACCCACATCGCCCCCAGCAAGGAACTCGTAGATCAGACTGCGCCACCCCCTGAGTTTCAGGGCTGCTATGGGGTTGCCATGGGGTTCTTACGGGTAACGCAGGGGACTACGAATGGACCATTTTTAGTATACATATATATATATATATATATATTACTGGATGTTTATGGTGTATCAATACTCAGATTGGGTTGTTATGGTCGGTTTGGTACTATTGACCATTTTGGTTATTGTCAACGCTCCATTCGGGGTAGCCACTCACTTAATTCAACCGAACCAGGTGCTGGTTGTCTCCTCCACTGTGAATGAGGATACCTAGAGCAGTACAGTGGTACTATGTAGACAAACACGTTGCTTGTGATCCCGCAGAATTGTATCGTACAGCCGCTTGAATTGAGCAGGATTAGGCGGCACAGGAGCCCAAGCATTTCTGAAAAGTTGTTGCACAGAAACATTGAACATCAAACATGCCTTCATCATGTGACGGCTTTTCCTAATAATGCGGCAGGCATTCCTAAACAATCATCACAACAGGGTAAAATGATGATATGCCGATATATGGAGGTTTCCTAAGTCATGGGCTACCGGGCTACTCCAGTTATCATCCCATTTTTGTTTGGGAAACCCCCGTAAGACCTGGATCTTCGGGGATGGCCCGGCATGGCCCGGCATGGCCCGGCACTGTGGCTCGGCTCCATTCCGGCAAGCTGGCAATGGAAATAGGGCTGGTGGCTTCACCCAAACAACTAAGCTAGTCAACATTGAAATGGAAAATGCACCATGAAAATACATTTGTCTTTAAGGAATCCATATGGCTTCATATCCCTTTGTTGATTTTATACTGATCTCAAGATGAAGATTGTACTTTGCAGCGGCCAACTCATCTTCCAACCTCGTTCTCCGGGTTCCGTGTTGAGTTTTCCCCGTGGCATCTTCCTCGGAAAAACCACCGGCGCTACTGCCCACCATTTTCGTCGCAACCTCGGGTGAAACGTGGCCCCACTTTCATGCTGCGCCACAGGAGCCTTACAAACCGCGCAAAATCGCAGGCGAAACCCCAAAGACTGTCTCTTGTTAAAGCAAGAATGCCGTGAAAACCTGATTTTAGCACATCAAGCGTGCAACCCATGCGACTCATGAAACGTCCCACAAGGAAAACCATACCGCAGTCAGGCTCCCGGAATAACACTTGGCCAATGGATAAACTTTGGGACCGGGATTTGCGGCTGTCATGCGGATTCAAACATGCCAAGCCAGTCCTGAAAATTGGTTACTTGAGGTTACTTGGCTCGGTGAATCAACCATTTCGATCATGCTCACAAATCAAAGGTTGGGCGCATTAATTATGCATAAGTTCTCTTGTCGACTTGTTGCGCCCGGGTCACTGTTTAGTGGAGTAGGCTCACTAGAATTTAAAGCTCCCCATTTTCCATTTGTAATCAAAATTTGGCAATAAAGGGCAATGGAGAAGGCCATCTCTATATACAGCAATTGAACAATCATGTCTAAATGATATCTTAAATGATCTTAATACGTATTCATAGGAGACCTTCCATTCCTAGCCCGAATTCCCAAGGTGTTTCCACCCTCAAAATCATTCACCATCGGTCCCGTGTCACAGCGATCGGGCAACGAACGAGGCCAGATTCTGTGGGCCACAGGGTTGGCCGAAAGACCCGATGGCCGAACGGTTTGGTCACGTGGCTGGGGATTGTGGGCCCTTATTTTTGGACTCCCTTTTTACTGAATTTGACTGTTTGGTTGGTCAATTGGAGTGAAGCGACTTAAGGGATAGTGATAGTCCCAAATCTTGGAGACTATAACCCCATATAATCATCAATCAACAGGCCTCTAGAGACTCTAGATCATATATTCTACCATCATTGTTCCCCATTTGAAAGACCATTCTTGGACAAGCCCTTTTTTGGGTGGTGCGTTTCTTTGCCGAAAAGCGACCGTGACCGCCGGCGGTCGGAGTTCTCACAGGGGCCTTCAAACTGCCCGTTTTTCGGATGGTTCATCCCCACATCAGGGCGATGAATCTGCAGCGATCGCTGGGGGCCAGCTGTGGATCTGCTAATCACCTACTACTGGGGCTGAAAACTCCGAAAATCATAGAATTCTTTAGCTGATGTTGGAAGAGGGATCTAGATTTTAGATCATTCTACATTATGACCCAGGGGGTACGGAGTGGAGACCCACGGCCCAAAAATCAAGATCTCCACGAAATGACTTGGTCATTGGTGGAGCTGGTGGGGTTTGAAAAAATGATCTGCCAAGATGGATCAATTCATCTCTTCAGAACCAACGGATGATTCATTCCCTTTTGGGACACCATGGTTGGTCCCTTTTTTATGTCACACCAAGCTGATAAACCGGTTGATTAATCAGGGGGCTTTACCCCAAGAAAGTTCATCATGTGCTACTATATGCCGATATAATGGTACTCCCCAATTGGTCGTTCACAAGGCTCCTAAATGGGTGCACGAAAATCAAACAACCAGGGGTGTGATCAGTCCGGACTTGACATTAACCTGAGAGTATTGCCCACTACTCGTATATCCCTATGTTTACTGTATATCCCCATTTTACCATAGATTACCATAGTATACCACCATTCCTGCCGATCACCAATTTGTCAAAATAAATGACCCATGATTTCTGATCCATCTCGACGTCACAGTTAAGTCGCCTCACCTGCTGGTGAAGTCCCACAAACAGCACTGACGATCGCAGCGCACCAGACAAAGATGAGCGCACCAGACGTGGCCAGAAAATCACCAGTTTGGAAGAGAAAGACACACCATTTACAAAATGAAATGTTCACGAATTATCCCATCCCAAAAAGACATAGAAAAAAAGGAAAACAGAATTCCCATATCGACGACTTTAGGCATGGGGCATGGATCATGATGGGAGATCATGCACTGCTCATGCTCACCCAGCCAGGACATTGTGTTGTATTTACAGCAACGAAACCACGGTGTGTTTGACCAAATCTAAAGTGCTTGGAGTTCCTGCAGTTCACCGGGCCAAGCCGTGGCTCAGGTCATCTGGTAAGAACGCTCCTCAGGCAAATGCCACAAGGCCTAGTGCACGTTTGCCTGGTGGCTTTTTAAAGGAAAGAGAGTGACCGGTAGAACCATGATTCGGAAATGTGTCACACGAAAAACCCAAGGAGTGGATGTCAGGAGCACCGGTATAGAAGTTTTTTTTAACGCCTAACTGCATCATGGCGTTTTGATTGGAACCTTGTGGGCCACCTTCGCCATAAAATCATGGAAGGGTCTAGCCCCATCCAGAATGGACGCCAGAGCTAGCTGGCTTGTGACGGGCTTTGCACACTGACATCCATCAAATACCGTGGTGATCAAAATCCATCCATCTCCCTTTCACAACCAAAGGTGTGCCCAATGAAGTCGCAGAATCATCGTGATGATACTTGACCATCCCATATAATTCAGTACCTGTGCATGTTACTTAAGATCAAATCCTGCGAAAAAAAAAAAAAAAAAAAAACTGTTCCATCAAGGTTTCCACGTTCACCCCAACCACCCTGGCCCCAACCTCATTCCGGTGGCGGCGGCGGGGGCGGCGGTGGTGGCACATCCTCCGAGACGACCCCTTGCACCACAGGGTCTACGTGACCAGGCCTGAGGATGAAGGCGACACTAGAAATGGGTTGCTTGCTATGCGAAGGGATTTCACCAAGCAATTCTGTAGTCTTGGGTGTGTTGGGGGTTATTGCTCTAATTGATCTATATGTACATGTCTTTGTTCATTCATTTGTGATACCCACCATTGCTATCTTACTCAATTGCCAAGGGGTTTTAATCAAGAAAATGCACAAGCTACGAAAAAATTGCTCAATACAGGTTGAATCCCTTCCCCCAAGACTAAATCTGTTGCGAATAGTAGGCCAACATCAATAGATCCACCATTGACCAAGTTTGCTGAGCAAATGTTTTTGCCAAGGACAAGCGATGAATAGGCCTTACCTTCTGATTCCTCTGATGCACAAAGCAATGACTGGAAAATAGTTTTATAGAGATAATTGTCCTACAACCGTGGTTCCTATCAATGTTCAAGTGCCATGTTGGATTACCACATTGTCATAAGCCCTTGATAGGGATCAATTCTGCTGTTCATGGCCCATGGTAAGAAAGACGTATTGCGGAGCTTGGCATTACGCCGGGGAGGAGACTCTCCAGACCCGGCCTGGCCCTCATTTTTCCGCGAAGTTTTTAAAGGGAATCATCCTTACCCTCTGGCAAACAGCCACAGAACTATGGGAAATCACCATTTTTCATGGGAAAAACCACTATAAATAGCCATTTTCAATAGCTACGTTTAATTACCAGAGGGTAAGTTCATTCATGTTCTTCATAGGTGTCCGCATGGTTTTGGGGCATGCGAAATGTTTGGCAAAAGAATCAAACATGATATCGTCTTCTGAACCATCCCAGTTCTAAAGATGCAAACTGAGGCTTTGATAGGGATGGACCTTTGGACTACACCATGTCATCCGACATAAATAAACCCTGGTCGATTGATTCGGGGTGTTCCCCCAAATAGTGATCATCTGCCCCATTTGAACAACCCAGTGGACTATAACTATAGGCTATAGGGTTGACATTGCAGTAGACAGGGGGTGGAAGCAATGAGAATCAGCCATAAGCATTAACCGACCAGAATCACAGCGTACAAGATGCGACCCCGAACAAAAAAAAACGCAAAGCCAGGGCTTCTCTTCGCTTTATTATTTAGGATCATCCACATCACTGAAAATGAACTCTGGGAATTCAGATCGAAAATGACAAGGAGCTTGTCTTTATCACATAGAGTAGTCAAACTACACGCCACTAATCCCCATAAACAAAGCGTGTTTCAGATCATAGGGGACAGCAACCATGGGCTGGGCCCAAACCATAGGTCACCCCGAAGAACTCCACAGAAAAAAGGCTTGATTTCAACCATCTCAATGCATTGATTCATGTGAAATTCTAGAGGAAATCATCGTTGTTTTACACATGTTTACACCCTTAAAATAGGAATGTCAACTGTAAATCTTCCCATCCTCCAATTTTTGGGAATCATATCCCTATCAAAATCACCAAACTCCCCCTTGCGGATGGATTTTGGTACCGTCCCAACCAACGGAGTTTGTAACCCCCCTTGGTCGCCCAGCGTTCGAAATGGCTTTCCACAACAGAGGCACAGGTCCGCACCTCGGTTTCCGAATTTAATCGTCTCAAAGGGGTATGGGTACTAGATTCCCAAGTTTTATGATGGTTATCATTTGCATTTAACCAGAACATCAAAGAATCCATGACAATAAATGGGCACAAATCTGAATTGAAAGAAAAACATATGTGGTCATATATGCCGACGTGCATACGTAGATATATAAGCTGCAAATGATACATGTGCTTATTCTATTTCGGAAAGGTCTTCGAAGGGGCAAACTGACCATGATTATATATTCAGCAAATACCCAGTGAGATGCACATCCAAGTACGGTTTGCGCCCTTGGCTCCTGACATGTCCATGGTTGTTCGAATTGACAAGGGCTTTGGGATTGTGTTGATGGATGGATTGTAATTGTCTACTTGTCTTATCGTGTGATTCTATAAGTGCAATTCGGCAGATGGGGAGGATGTCATATGGGGCCTCATAGAAGTTGAAAAGGGACTGGAATGGTACATCAAGATGGCAGAGATCAAAATGAACTACAAGGCTGGGAAAAAAGGGCTTAGTTATTCCAAGTATGAGACCATCCAATCTTTATGGGCGCGCAATCTGTGCTCATACCCCATACAGCCCGGTACGAGTAGCTAAAAATGAACGTTCAGCTCGGTCACTGAAGAGTGCCATTGCCACATCCCAAACTTTCATGCCAAGCTTAAGCATCTCACATCCACCAACCCAACAGCCCCTACCTTTTTTCGGTTTGTTCGTAAGCAATGTCGGAGCTCACCGGATGGATGCCATATGTTTCACCCAAGCGTAGCTGGCAAAATCCTCTGTCTTCTGCCCGTTGCTGGTGCAGTACGGCCCCAAACAGCTGCCGGTATATCCCAGACTCAGCACAAGCCCTGCGGAGGTTTCCGCGCAGGGCGTGAATTTCGCGCCGTCGTCCAAAGAATATTCCTGAAATCACAGGGATCGAAGGGGAGACCCATGTTCTGACCTGGGACACATCACATCGCATCAAAAAGGTGATGTATTGAAGTTGAACTAAGCAGACATCTTCCAAACAAAAAAACCGACGGCTCCAGCAAAAACAGCTGAGCGAATTGTCGAGTAGGTGGCAGAACTCCGGTGAGTCACTTTGGGTTCCACTACTCCAAAGCCATCAATTAGTAGTTTGCCTTGCGGGTCACTGTCCACTGCAGGGGCCGAAAAAAGTTATGGCAATATCTTTCAATCCTGAACCGATCATCCCCGGGGGTTGGGGTACAGGTCTGAGTTCCAGGGCAACAGCCGAACTTCACAACAGACTTCGGGATTCCTATCAACCTCAACTACCACCTATTTCAGAAAGGGACATCCATCATCGCCATTCATCACCCAGCTTCAAAAGAGTATGTGTGATCAACAGATCGGATCTTGAGAATGATGCTGCCAGCATAGCCAATCTCGGTGCTGGAAATCTCTTTCGCATCCTTCTCCTTCTCTTTCAGGGTCACCACCAAAGCGGAGCTGACTGCATTCACAGTGAAGGTGATGTAGTTTTCATCTTTCTGTACCTTGAAAGGTACAAGGTAAACACTGGGTAGGGCGGGGTGTAGCGACATTTGATGGCACATGTTTAATCATCCCATTAAAACTATTGAACTCGTTATTCCGTTTTAAACCCCAAGAGAACGGTCACCAAGAACCACGGATTTGGGGGTTCAAGGTCTGCAACCACCCAGAAAGTGGGGGGGTCTCGATTTGCTTGTTTTGTATTGGATATTTATCAGTACCCTTCAGTAATCAAGCATAGCAATGGCATATCCTCCAAAAATGGAGGTTTTAATGGAAAAAATCATGAGTAAATGGGATATGTTCCATTGCCATGTTTGATTGCCCTCCGTTTCCGGTTTCATTCTATTTCTGGGGGTTCCACTTGGATACCGTAGGCGGCAACTGACCTCACTTTGGAGTGCAGTTGTGGCCAGTCGATTTTTTTCAGGCTGCCTCACCAAAGGGCTAAATTTCTGCCAGTTTCAGGAGGTTTCATCATGATGTTAAGAAGAGGGTATGCTAGTAGGATCTATATATTAGGACGACATAATTTGGTAAAAATGGAAGAGATATGCTATTGGGATATCAAATGATCAAAACCTGCCAGTCCCCCAGTTCCACGGGCTCCTCACTCGGTCACCTGCCCTTAATAAAGAAAGCAAGCGTGTTGATAATTTGCCTCGTGGTTGCCTGGATTTTTCTCGGTTTTTCCCCAGGCTTTTGTTGATTTTTCCAACCTCATCTTGCGCCTATTTTTGTTTTACATGTGAAGATGAACTTTTGTATATGGGGTGGGGTGGGGTGTTTACGTTCAATTGAAATTGATTCCGATGTTGATGCTACGTTGATGATGGGGTTAGGGGTTGGGGTGGGGTTGGGTTCGGGGGATGTCAACGTTCAAGTGAAATTTATTCCAATGTTGATGCTACGGTGATGATTGGGTTGGGGTTGGGGTGGGGTTGGGGGGATGTTGACATTCAATTGAAATTGAAATAAATGTTGATGTTGTGGTGATGATGGGGTTGGGGTTGGGGTTGGGTTGGGGGGATGTTGACATTCAATCGAAATTGAAATAAATGTGGATGTTACGGTGATGATGGGGTTGGGGTTGGGGTGGGGGGTTGGCAGGATTTGGGGATGACATGATACGGTGATGATATTAAGGCACCAAGGCTGGCACACAGGTGCTAGACCGTTGGTGGCAAGGTCTTGAGCGTTATGTTCCTGCTAGCCTGCACAACAAGAAGGCGAAGCAGTTCAATGAACTTGTGGCAATGTACACATTCTCTTGTATTTGGTGTTACCACTTGCAGACTCGGGCCAATCTGCTACTGGAAATTGCCAAACTGGCTTAAGATGATATAAGTCGAGCATAAAAAATGAGGCATGGCCGCAACTTTCCCGGTGCCCTGATTTTGAATCCCCCTTAGAATTACGAAAAAATGATTGGAAAACCCCAAGGCCAAATACCATTCTTGCGACCTAAAAATTTAAAACGGCTGGATAAATTTGCTATATGATATCGTCGTGATTAGTCGGGCTCTCATCACTTTATCGCCAGAAAAAGGACTCTTAATATGCAAAAAATGCTGAAGGCTTAGATGGAACCATGGAACTCTGCTTCAGAATTATCTCTTGAACATGCCCTACCCGCCTACCCAATAATCCGCCGACCCCGGCAGACGCAAGGGGGAGCGCGTAAGGGAAGAAGAGTTTCTGGCACAAGCAGCAGCAGCAGCGACAGCAGCAGCAGCAGCAGCAGCCTCCCAGCAGCAGCTATAGGAGGCAGCAGGAGCAGGTGCAGCAGCAGCAGCAGCACCAGCAGCAGTAGCCTCCAGCTACTGCAGCAGTAGGAGTAGCAGCCTTCCAGCAGCGGCCCACTGCAGCAGCCT